>PNEQ01065336.1:6882-35682 GCA_003012365.1 Medauroidea extradentata
AAAAAATTAGCTCAGCCAGTTTTCCCGTAATGTCACTTCAAAGTCAAAATTTGCATAATTTTACTTCATACAAAACTTGAAAACCAGTAAATATAATGAAATGGAAAAAATCTCATCAAAACTACACGTCACCGTCTACGGCTTGAAGCACATACAAACCCATTATAAAATATTTTTGTGTTTAAAATAAATTTCTAAATGTACCAAAATAATTTTCAAATTTTGAAATTTTTTATTTCACATAAATATTTTTTGTAACGTGTTTTAAATGCTACAAGCCATTGACCAGGACATGTGGTTTTGGTGTAATTTTTATCATTTCATTATGTTATCTGGTTTTCAAGTTTTGTATGAAGTAAAAACACGCAAATTTTGACTTTGAAGTGCCATTACGGGAAAACTAGATGAGCTAATTTTTTTTTCCGTTAGAAGTATGTGTACTCTCAAGTAATGTGTACAAAACTAACACTATTTCATACAAGTATAAAATTATGTTTTTTCCCCACTTGAACAACGGTGGTTGCACACTCTGTAACAACACCCCCTCCCCTTCTTCCGCTCCTAGTGAAGAAGGGGCGTGATTCATGTGTAGAAATCAGCGACGTGTTGCCAGCATCGCCAACAATTAGCCAAGGGCTTTGTGCAGTTGGAAGAAGAGTGGATATAGAGAGGGTTGCAGGAATTGTTAATGGTAGTTGGCAGCAGTGCGGGGCGGGTATTATTACACTTGGTCAACGTCCAGATACGTCCTTCTGGAGGTGCTAGCTATATATGCGTTCACTCTGTCCTCTTGAGCCGCCGCGCAGAACCGCACCACATGCAGAAGCCGAACTGCCCGGAGAACGTATCTTACAGCTATTCAGATGCCAGACAATTTTTCCACGTGTGTTGAGGATATTGTAGGAGTCCGTTACATGACATAACTCATATTGTAGATTGACAAAAAAACGCAATGTAAAAAATATCATACATAATGTTTAATCACAATGTATTATGAAATTTTGTTTCGAGGTACATCAATTTAGTTATTTTTATCGCAAAATAAATTTTCAGCTGAAGTATTTCTTGAAATCGCCGCCTTTTGAATTTGACTCTTGGTTTAGGTCCGGCAAGGCTGTTTCGACCAAACATTTACAAAAAAAAATATATATGGATGAACTCCGTTAATTGTTTCAATGAAAAATATTTTAGAAAAACTCGAATGTCGAAACCTATGTTTTGAGAAGTATACTAACATGTTGATTCCATTAAATGTTGAGTTTACCTCGTACTAATACTAATATTTATGATTCATTAATTTTTTTAGTTAAAAGTAATTTCCCCCCAGAACGCTGAGATGAGACCCAGGGACCGCGCCGTTACTCCTGACTCCTCTCAAACTGGGTTCTGATTATCGTTCGCTGACGCAAGTCGTCCAGCAAGACAACAGACGCTAGTCTTCCAGCAAGACAACAGACGCCAGTCTTCCAGCAAGACAACAGACGCCAGTCTTCCAGTAAGACAACAGACGCCAGTCTTCCAGCAAGACAACTGACGCAAGTCGTCCAGCAAGACAACAGACGCCAGTTTTCCAGCAAGACAACTGACGCCAGTCTTCCAGCAAGACAACTGACGCAAGTCGTCCAGCAAGACAACAGACGCCAGTCGTCCAGCAAGACAACATACGCCAGTCGTCCAGCAAGACAACATACGCCAGTCTTCCAGCAAGACAACAGACGTCAGTCGTCCAGCAAGACAACAGACGCCAGTCTTCCAGCAAGACAACATAAGCCAGTCGTCCAGCAAGACAACAGACGCCAGTCGCCAGCAAGACAACCTGCAGCAGATACTCAAGGATTCAACCCTCCGCCTCTTCCTAAGTCTACCGCGTGGCCTTCAATCGGAAACTAAATAAAGAATTACAATTTCCATCGACTTGCGTACGTCCATCCGAGCAACATTACTTGCTGACACAAGGCGTCTGTTTCTCATCAGGACCACGATATTATAGCTGTTGTGCATCTTACCAAGCTCAGAGTTATAAGGGATCTGCTATTCATCAATGGCAGCATCTTCCACGGAACATAAGATCTTCCTTGAACACAAGACTCGGAAAAATGAGAAGGTTGCTCGTGCCTGTATTCCCGACACTCTACGTCTCGAATCCATTCGGCGTTACAGGCTAAACATACGTGTTCTACAGCTGAAATTTAAACTACATCGACAGACTACATGGACCAAACTAACAGTTGAATGAGACCGTAGTAAGATCTATATCGACTTGGATCCTCACTTTAACCTCTTTCTGAGATGATGCTTCTTCTGTGAAGATCGTTCCCAGATAATTAAAATTACGGACGCTTTTGCAGAATCGTCTTTCGACTGTCAGCTGCTGTTGTGGAAGCTAAGCGCAGGCTTGATCTCTGCTTATAACAAAGTACTAGGTTTTTGAAAATTCATTTGCAAAGTGGCCTACCTGCAAACTCCATGGCTTCACTCAGCCGAATCAGTTCTCTCGTGTATGTGGACAACAGGGCCAAGAAATCGCATCGGTATATGGAAGGTGTGTGATATTCTTACATCTAAATTGAATCCTTCGAAATTCTCGAGGAATGATGCTCTCATTGTTTTTCACCAGAGTCAAGTTAACAATACTTGTGGCAGACAATCTCCTTACTTTAGCTCTGTGATAACGTCAAACCTCTCCGTGATTTGACTCCCAAGTTTCACCTGACATTCTTAACTGTCAGGTAAACTTTAACCAAGGCAATACATTTCTGTTCCCAAACTCGATCAGGTAGGTAATCAGGCTCTCCCAATAAATGTAGTTACAAATCTTACATGAGTACGACGAAATAACGTCTATTAAAATAAACTATAGTTCTTATAAAAATATATTTTTTATCAGATTAAAAAAATTGTTTTTTGTCTCCAAATGTGGGCGATTTACAAAGTTCGTCTTACCATCGACATCCGCCTAGTATAAACTAGAAACAAATGATTTCCGAAAACAAGTCGGTACATAAAAACTTAAAAATGTTCACGTGTACAGTATATATGTAACATAGGGGTGGCCAACCTTTTCGGAGCTATGGCCAAAAAAGTTGATTCAAATCGTGTCGCGGGCCACTACAGATAATTATAACATAGACTGCTGGCCGAGCAGCTTAGAGACCATCCAGGCTATATAAGCCCCAATTTTCTAGCGAGCTTCATTCGCATCTTGGTGTTCTGACCAGCTGTGTCTCAGCCTGAAGACGGGGACAGATCGCAATCTCTGAAACGTTGCATTTTTTCGTTGGTTTTAACTTGTGTTATGTTGTCTATTGTCTTGTGTTTGTTGTCCACTGTTTTTTGTCTATTTTCATCTTTTTTTTTTTTTCATATTGGGAATCTGGTTCTACATTTGTGTCTGTCTTCTGTGTCTGGGTGTTGTTGTCACGATATTCGACTGAATTATATCCCCAGAATTCTTTGTTGTCTAAAAAAAAAAAAAAAACTGACAAATCTTTTAGGATTGCTTATATTCTATTTTTGTGTGTGTTTTATACATATTTTTTTCTTGTTCGTTTTTCGTTATTCGTCATTCAACACAGGTTTGATCAGCAAAAACATGAGCAATGGCGTACGTCCACAAACCAATAAATTCTCATTGTAAACTCCCATTGCAACAAACATTTAAAAATCTCATAGACTGCATGGCATGAGCTTAAAACATGAACTTCAGCCTGTGCGTCAGCGCACAAACTCTGCTCTGCGCCGTACTGCCAGTCACGTAACAATAAATGGCCTACTCGATATCCGCCGAACACTACCAGACTTTGTTAACGGTAGCAAATACTGAAATGATTATTATCATCTTAAGGGACCTCCCTACCTGCGCTTCAAATGCGTCGCAGTGAGTTACGGCTATTTTTTTGTCAAAACTATTTAACGCGCGTTGTATTTGTTTACCTACGAAAATAACCCACACTTCTAGCTATGTCGCTATGGTTTCAAAGATTTTACACGCTTATTAGAAACAATATTTTCGGGCCCCTCAAAATGACCATAAATGGCTTTTCTAGGCTGCCGTATTTGGAAATAAAACAACTGGATACGAGAAACACAACTGTAGAAATAAGCGTTAGTCTTTGAACTATGCAGCTTACAAATAAAATAATTTGATCACCGCTTTAAGCCACAAAGTGAAATGGATAATAGTAAGGCACTACACGCCAGCTGAGTGGCTTGTACGGAGAGGCGATAATGTATTACATACGTCAGTCAACAGCAACCTTACCGCTCCTTCCCCGCACACATAAGTACAGCCTATCAGGGAGACCTCTTAAGATTCGTAATAGTATTTACGAAACGTACATTGCTAATTATGAAATTATTATAATTTTTTTGATAAATAATTTTAAAACATAGGGCAAATGCTTTAGCTCTCGGCGAGCCATTCAAAATGCAGTGGTGGCCCAATGTTTGGCCAGCGGGCACAGGGCCGGCTGACTGTGACGTAATACACCGGGCGAAGTAGTAATATATTCCAGTAATTTTCTTTCTCTTCACGAAGTTTTAAACGCAGCGATAATGCAAATGCAAATTCAAGTTAGTAAAAAAAAGACCAAGATCTTTCTTATTTTAGAGAAAAAATTTTAACGTTATTTGGTTTTTATAAATAAGATATAAATCAAGTTTGTCCGACATGGGCAATCGACACCTGGCAAATTATTTAATAATTGCTCCTGCGTTCTTTACGAAATTGATGGTAATGACCTTGCTGCTAATGCCATACGCTGTGAAAGTAGCCGGTATGCAAATGCACGTAAATTAGGCGAACAACCTCAGTTTTCTGAACTAGCGTGCTACAAAGTATGCATGTTGTATGTGCCATGAAGGTAGGTGAATAACGTATATGTGAAGGTAGATAAGTAACGAATTATACGTAACGTCTGGTCAACTGCAAGGTCACTACACGGGCAACGATGAAAGAATTAGCCATGGCCTATAGTAAAGAATTCTTATGTCTCGGGAGCATAAATATGGTTCTTTGTCTGCCACTGACCGGGGAACGAAGGCTCCTTGTCTTCAACTTATACATCTCGGAACATTTGTGAGTTTACAGTGCATCATGCACGTGACGATGGTGTGAGGACAGGGCCGTAGACAAGATTTGTGTTGAGGGGAAGGGGTTTGTAGTCCCAAATTTGGGAACGTTATACAGAAACACTGTCCTCCCCTCCCCGCACCTAAAGCGGGGATCCCGGCGTCCGTCCCCACGAGACATTTGACTTCCCTACCTGCTCTTCAAGCGAATTGCAGAGACGACATTTTTACGAATATATTTAATGCGCATTGTATTTGTGTATCTACGAAAATAGCACAGACTTCAAACTATGTCGTCGTAGCTTAAAAAATTCAGTACGTTTATTAGAAACATCATTTTCGGGCTCCTCAAAATGGCCAAAAATAGGGTTTCCAGACTGCCGTATTTAGAAAAATAACGACCGGATTAAAAAAACACAACTATAGAAACAAGCGTTAGACTTGAAACTATTCTGCCCATAAATAAAATAATGTGGTCACAGCTTAAAATCACGTTGGAAAAATAATAATATTAAAGCACTGCACGCCAACTGAGGTGATAATACATTACATATGTCAGTCAACGGCAACCTTACCGCGGCTGCCTCATACACAATATCTAGGCAGGGCCCTTAAGGTTCAAAAAGGTGCTATTTAAAATGATCGTCTGACAAGGCGGCCGAGCGGTGTACAGAGTTTCGGCCGTTACACAATTATTCCAAAATTGTTCAGAGTGGGTAAGCTATGTCTGCTTAGGAACACCCAGTACAATTTGTACAACAATACAAGCTCCCATTATTTGATGGCAAGTTAAGCATTCATCACCATATATACTACATAAGTAAGAAGACAGTTGTGGTACTACAAAACTTAAGATTATTGGTGGGGCCTTAACTTTTTTTTTATTTTATAAAGAACATACCACGCAGTCTTAGAGTCAATAATGACATATGGTGCCTCCATTTGGTAACATAGGGTGGAGCATACACACGTCAATAAACGGCTCATGTAGCTCAAAGAGTTGTACTTCTGGCGGTCACAATGACATTCATAACAGTTTCGTCTGATGCCCTCTCAGTATTACCTGGCACAATTACCACTGCTCTGCTCATTGAGGAAAGAGGAGGTGTAGTATATGTTGCAAGAACTAGAACCAATATGGAAGCAGCAGGAACGTGAAACTACTCAGAATGTAAAACAAGGGAGGTGGACGAACTCAAGCTGAAGAACGGGTGGACCTACAAACTGATCCTCAACATCAAGACTTGGATGTAGAAGTTCGTCGTTGTCACCCACAACAGCTCTCGACTGACGACATGGACACGGCAACTTCAAGGCGAAACTACACGAGCTAAAAGTACATACGTCGCCATTGTAGCGTGGATGTTAGTACTGTACGCGTCATCGACGACTGCCGCAAGGCACAAATACATAAAAGAATGCCTCGCTGAAGTGCTACAGCAAGAAAAATCCTCCAATTAACCATGGAAAATGTCATAAACTATAAAAAACACTACACCTGGAATAAATACGCCAACAAGATCGGCAGGAGACTTTCAAAGAGTTTGACCAGTATTATGCCTTGCAAAACGGTGACGAAAATTCCGACGTCCGATAAGAAAAGGCTCAGGTAAAGACTCTAGAGGTTACTTGAGTTAGAGACGTTTGTAAATGTCTTGGAGGACAGATTTCATACGAACACAGGTAGAGAGCTTAGTAATGAAAATTAAAACAAGAATGAATATGCATGACGAAGAACGAAGCAAAGGTACGCCAAGTATTGTGTATTACTTATGCAAGTAAGAATACAGCGCGGGCGGACGTACGGAGTGATGGTCTTCAGGACATCAAACATGCTGAGGAGTAGCAGCCAGAGAAGGCTATATGTGTGTATATACATTTAAGATACCTCCAAGTATCTCTAATAACTGTTTTATGCTGCCGAAGATGACTGTTTCGTGGTCATTTGGAGGTATGGAAATCTTAGCACAAAAAAAATTTGAAAATTATTGACGAGTTCGATACACCTTTATGTTTAACATCGCGTCATTATAGAGTGTCTCCACTGAATGTCTCATAGCGACTAGTTGTATGTGAGAAGACAGCACACCAGTTCAGAGACTTGTGCCTAGGTGCTAGGGTGAGGCGTGATACGCTTTCACATCAAACTTGCAAAGTAGGTTCACTCTGTCTCGGCCACCTTAAGATGGGGCATTCGTCGACATATTGGATTATTCGGTTTTCGCTTCTTAAAATTCTGCTAATAAAATTGTGAAATTTGTGATTATAGCGTGAATCATATTTATCTATAGCTACACTTTAATCATAGTATTTGATCTTTTAACGTATATTTTGGTGGCCATCAAACAAAATTTTATGTTAAAAGCGAAACTGCGCTGCTTGGACTGTAGCGCAAGGTAAATAACACTCTCGCTATAATAGCAAATTCTACACTTTTCTTCTCAGAATTAAAAATAACAGAAATATTACATAATTCAATACGTTGGTGGATGCCCAACCTTAGGCAGTTTACATAAGGTAAGGTACGAAGGGGTTTGAACCCCTCCACCCCACCCCCACCTCCACGAACCCGGCACACGGCACAAACTGCGGCTGCACTTCTGTACGTGTGGCGGCTCTGCGGTCAGTGAGCTAGGCGGCGTGGTAGTATACACTGCAGGCGGGGAGGGGCGAGGCCTCAGGCTGCGATCAGCGCGGGTCGCCTGCTCGTCCAGGCCCTGACCGCCTGACCGGCGTTCCGGTTGACCGCGGTGCTGTAGCTAGAGTGTGATCGCAGTTCTTAAGTCTGCTGACGGCGAGTCGGGCACATCGCCAGACCCGTGGTCGCTCTAGCTGTGCTCAGGGAGAGACTGTGTGTGTGGCAGAAGTTACTTACAGCAGCACAGAGAGCAAGAGCCATACTAAGAGATACAGGGGCCGACAAAATAAACAACACTACCACACACAGAGAAAAAAGTTTGGTACAGGCAACTATATTATAATCCAGCAAAATGTTTTATAATAGAACAATTCATAAAACGTGTAAAAAATTCACTTTGTTATTCAAACATAAATGAATATTTAACTCGACTAAACAAACTTGTTGATGTATAATCTGCCAGGCAACCAAATATGTAGTTGATTCCAGTTGTACACACTTGTACGACCATGTACAAGCGTATGTACGGTTAACTGTACCGAACTTATCTCTCTGTGAAGATACCATCAGAGAAACAAACACAGCCAATGAGACAAGGGCGCAGACACATACAATGAGACAAGCAGGAAGACATAGCCATTTAAAGGCACAAGGAAGCAGATTGAAAGACACAGAGTCAGATAACGACAGAGAGAGAGAGAGAGAGAATACTTCAACGGGAGAAAGAAATAGAGTGATCATATAATTAGAGACAAACATACTAAGAAATATACAGCGAGGAACAGTCTGAAACAAGAGACAGAGAAAGAGAAGAAGAAAGAACATGAAGGAGAGAAATTTAGGCAAAATTAAAAGGCAAAGAAGAGAAAGGAAATTAGAAAAGGAAGGCGAGAGAATATCCAGAAAAATAGACACAGAACTAATAAAAAAGAAACAGATAATAAAGTAGTTGGAAATAATATACGCGGTGCGAGTAATGCTGTTTTCGCATTCTCTTATTATTAATATTAACTGAAATGTAACTGAACAAAGTACTCTAGTCTTATCTAAAATATCTATAGGTTTACGTGTCGAGCATACAATGACGTTATTGAACCTCTGGAGATACGAAATGTCACCACTGTATGTGCTGGCACATAGACTTCAAACATCTATATTTCTTTTTTGCTTTTCATGCATGGCTACTTGACCTAGTCGTTAATCAGAAGCTGAAAATAAAGTCACAGCCAAATTACATATACACCTTAGGCAAATAAGAATGTTCTGCCTCAAGGTAGGGAATCACATGTCAAGTTGGAATTACTGGTTTTGTTTGTTCTTTTGGAATACTTGCTTAAAATACGCGGTGAAAATATTCTTGCACATATATGTTTGCCTTTTAAAAGCAGCATACACAAAAGTGGATGCCTAAATCCGAAGGGTATTTCTAAAATACAAGCCATGTAGTAAGATTTTTTACACTTTAAATAAAACAATACTATGATAAGTAAACGGGAAATGGGACACGGGGCGTGAGACGACACGTTAAGGGGGCCTCCTGACCAGATCGCCGTGCGTTGAGCAGAACCTCGACCGATAGAGGTGTATTAGAAAGCTGTTAACGTAAGTGATGTCTGCTTAGAAATTACATTTATAGAACATTTCTACACGTGCGCACACATAGTTCGTGTCACCAGTAACATTTAAAGTTTATTTTTGTATAGTTGGAGATAGTGAAAATGCGTGGTTTTGCGGTCTTTTAGAGGTATAAAAATCCTGATGCAGAATCTTTAAAAAGTCGTAAGTGTATACAATACGCCTCTATCTTCAATATTACGTGGTCAAATGCCAGAGTAAACACTTAATATCTCCAGAGACTATCTGTCGACTACACAGCAGTACGATGACCTGTGCCTAGAGGCTAGTATGAGGCGTCATGTGCTTGTTCTGTCACCCTTAGCATACCGCAAAATACGTCCACTCAGCCAGGCACCTTAAGGCCGAGGTCTTCTATTTATGCTGATTTTGCTAGTATTTTTAGGAGCAAATATAGTAAAATAATCACAAATTGATGAGATGAAAACTGCTTTTAATATGTAAGATTTTTTTCTTCAAAACTCCCTAAACAAATACATGTATACATACACACATATATGTGTGTGTGTGTGTATCCAGTTCTATGGTTCGGGGAAGAGGGGAGGGCGTTCCCAAAGAGTATCTGTGTTCACAACCAGAGTCGATGATTGGGGGGGGGGGGGTTAGGTGCAAAATAGTGCTATTTTATGCATTTCTTAAACAAAAAATTTAATATAGGCCTACCACTTTAAAAATTTGTAATATACTATAGGTACATGAATTGTCAAAAGGGGGAACCCGACCCCCCTGCATTAACCAATATAGGGTATATATATATATATATATATATATATATATATACACACACACACACACACAATATATATTTTGCTAGTGATTTGAAGTAATATTTTGCCAAGTATAGGCCTACATGTTATTCGTTTAGTTTTAAAAATAGACTGCAGTCATAGTAATATTGATTTTAAGCACAAATATGTGACGATATTACGATGCCGCATCCCTTGAAGACTTTAAAATGCAATATTCGCAAACTAAGCAGAAGTAGAAGGGGAGATCAAAGACTTGACAAATCCTCATTTAATTGCAGGCTATCTTTATAGAAGCTTAGAGAAGAAACGTCAGCAGTTGATCTCAGTGCAGCTCCAACTCTCGAGACTGACGCATATGACCGCGGTCCGGCCGGCCGTTAGAATGTCTGACCAACAGTCAGTCTTCCATTGTTCGCGCGACAATGTATCTGCCTAGGGCACAGCTCTATTTTCTCCACGAGGTATCTCCATCCATGTGTATGTTCGTCTAGGCGCCTCAAGAATAGCTTTGCGGAGCAAAATAAACTTAAGTGTTGCTGGGAAAGAAGGGGGGGGGGGTGTTGGATGTCTCCCAGACTGGCAGCGGCTATGAGACGACACGTCGCAAGATGCTGTAACCGCTCAGACACCGCGACATGACATTCCCCTCTTCCCCCTACTCTGCTTCCACCTCCTCCTCTTCTTCCAACGACCGTACATTTAAAATGTTCTATTTCTAAAGATTGGTTCACAATTAAACAACATTAGCACAGAACATACAACACAGCAGCAGAAACTGCGCACGACCAGACGCCTTATGCAAAATTAGTTCACTATTTAATTTTTTTCTGTTATATTTAGCCAATGGTATTTTTTTCGACGAATTTGAAATATTCCTTGCTGTATAAAAGGTATCCGAAGGCCATTGGAACATATTTGAAGTGGAATCGTAATTGGAGGAAAATTGAAATACGCAAACAAAGTTATTATAAACTGCACAGCGTATAACGTTATTTACAATATAGAAAAATAATTTTTAACCTTAAAATGTTTTATTTTTGTTTTGTTCTCGTGTATTTTTGGAGATTAAACCAACATGGCGGACACTCACAAAATCATTTGCTGTGATTGGTTGCTGTCTTATGTATACGCACAAGAAATGAAATATTACTATTTCCTATGTCAGCATCTTTATGCACACGACCACTTGTTTGGTGTTGTGATTCGGCAGGTAATAATACATAGAGTTAGTTCTTGTGCGACCGAAAAAAAGTTCTATACTTACTGTTGTGTTATCAATATTGTGAACCCAATTTAACACGTTATTTTTGAACTAGATTCCTTGTCAGTTTGCCTGTTTGGTAACAGTAGCAATTTATTTATGTAGGGCTTTACAGCTAGCTTTTTTGTTTGTCTTATTCTTCGGAACACAATTCCAGTCGATTTATTAACTTCCCGATATGCTAGCGACCTGAAACTGTAACCGTAATTCAGAATAGATACAAACGCAGTATAAAAAAAAGTGGATTGTGAAAAAGTAATTGTTTACGAAATATTTTTCCCCTGTTCGACACTTCGTTAAGAAAAAAAGAAACGCGACTGCAAAAATTTCACTTCCAGGAGACTATAAAGAAGAAAATAATATTAAATAAATGTTTTCATTCCTTATAACAAATATTTAATGGACTGAGATGTATATAATAATTAATCGTATGGAAATGCTTGTAACTTAAAATAAGTGAGATTCGTGTAATAGATAATACTGATGCATGAATAGTTATCTTACGTAATTAACACTTTTATTGAACTGCTATGCAGATATTCTCAAAAACAGCTACTCTCTACACTTCTTATTATTATGTGTCACGTGCACCTTACGTCTTTTGTTAAACCTTACAAATACTTTCATAGCAATTACTTGTAGTCTTTTTAAAACGTGGTACATTAAAATTTGTTTCGTATCTAATATGACTTTTACCAAGTATTTTCATAACGGCGCAGTGTTTTCTGTCGGGATAATTTGGTTCGTTTATTTCAAAAAGTTCACGTCAATCCCATGGACCAATAACAACTCAGTTCCGAGGTAAAAAACATGTAAAAAATTGTAAAATTTACAAATATTTTCTATGTTCTTGTACAAATCCTTGTAAAAGTACGACGACTTTTTATTTAAGTCATTCGTTTGTTAAGTTACAAAGATAAAGTTTGTAACACTACTAATTAATTCATTGTACTGATACCGATAGTTCCTGCACTGAATTGTTTTTAAACGACAAGGTATTTCTTTGTAGTTTCAAATACTTTTGAAATGTACAAAAATGTATCTTGTAAAATGGTTTGTTTATAAAGTTACAAGGATTTTCCTTGTAAAAAACGCAGGGAAATCTGTAGTCTAGCGAAATAAGAGTTTTACGGGAAGTAAACAGACATGCAAAATCATATTTTGTAGCACATTTTTCTGGTACAAAGTAAAATCACATACAGTAGTTGCACGGAAATTACCTAGTCATACGAAATCATATTTTGTAGCGCATTTTTATGAAATGAAGTGAATTTGCATGTTGAGTGCGTGCTTTAAAATAAATAATAAAATATAAGATGATCACAGAATTTACTATTCATTGAATATAGACACATAAAATAAAATAAAACCAGTAAAGACAAAAGTCAAGGTGTTGCAGGGGAGAGATGCGTAGTACTTAAGTACGGGGACTCGTGATGAATCCAAGCGCCTTCTTGAAACTTCTTTTTTAATTTTCGAAATAATTTCATGTGATATTAGATTATTTAAAAGTTATTTAATATATAAGTTAGGAGTCACTATAAAAATAAAAACTAGTATTTAAAATTAAACATTTTTCCTTGTTTCAAGTAAGACCACCAAGTTGCTAATTGTAAATTTACAAACATATATTTTGTGCTTTTTTTTACAAACACAACCTTTGTAGATTTACAAGGAATTTATTTGGCAACTGGGTTTCCAACGATTTTCTTTCTAAAAGTACAAAACATGTATAGAGTGTGTGCATGTGCAGAGAGAAAAGCCTGAAGTACAGACACAAAATAAATTACTAGTACTAAGATTTTTTAGCAACTTCTCAGAATTTATTTAATATTTAGAACAAACACGGTAACTATTCTAACAGTTCTCCTTGATATAAGGTTATTTAAAAATTAGGATTTCCTAAGCATTAAGTACAGAACTTCATAACATATTAAATTTGACAATGCACTTTTATAATACGCATTTTAACATTAAAAAGTACCTTCTGTGAAACTGTTTGTAGCATTATAAAATATGTACATTCTTTCTTGATACTACTGTGTACATACACACTTACAGACACATTGTCTGACAATTATGACAGTTTATGCAATATTTTAAAATTACGTCAACAAAATGTACAAACGTGAGCTGTATGGTGACACTCATATTCGACCTTAAGTACCAACGAAAACAGATAAAAATATGTTTAATTTTAGTTGGTAGCCTAAAGCCATACATTAAGAGGATTTACTGAATATTGCACCAAGAGTCTCAAGTAATAAAATCAATGTTAAGACATAATTTGTTGACAACCGCCACATAACAATCAGTGAATCTTCCACCGGAGAGCGGAAGCGGCAGGCGGCCATAACATCCGGCACAGATCTCGCGAACTGACTCCTTACAAAAAATAAGATGCAGGAAAACAACACCACGTTGAAAATGCACTCGGAAAGTTGGCAATCTTGACGGATGATCTGCATGCGTCGGCAAGCTTGAAAGAAGAGAAGATACAGAGGCAAGGGTGGAACTATATCTTGACAAGTAGAGCGCGGAAGAGTACGTGAGACGAGGCTGGCAAACGCGGTATGTATGCGCATCATTGTGTGCATTATATATCCCGAGGGTGACCGCAAGCCAGATGAGAACTAATGGGTGGGGGAGAGGTAGGCGAGGAGAGAAATTTATGTGTAGTCAGAAGATTCTTTCTCTTACGACCGTCTTTTATAGCCTCGAGGAAGAAGGGCAGAGGCGGAATTCTCTTTATATCTGCGATTTCTTTCACTTCTCTTCTTCTACACCAAGCCGTCTGTACTTCAGCGAATGCACCGTCAAACAACTGCGACGATACCACAGACGTCCCTGCTTTTGTTTGCTCGCAGTAAGTCGTCTTTGGACAAAAATATAACCTATGTGTAGAGACATGCAAAATTCGCGTTATTTTCTGACAACTGAATAGACTCCACGTGACTATAGCCTAGTTCGACGTCTCCCGCTGGCCGATATTGTCGTGACTTGCCGCGGAGAATGTTTGCACGACAGAGAGGCCAATCTCTGTAAAGACGTAACGCACGTAAATGACGATATATACAAGTTCGTGGCCAATTGAATCGCATAATATGCTCTGTTATGTATAGGAAAGTGAAGTTTAGTCTGCTACGAAATAATAACGCGAATTTTGCATGTCTCTACCTATGTGGCCTGAGCCAGAGTTGTCAATTAGCATAATGTGTTTTTCACTGAACATTCAGTCACTCAGCTGCTAGCGCCCATCAGATCAGTGAATGTTAAGTGTAGAGAGAGGGAGAAGTGAGGCGAGTATGGAGTAGTGCCGGAACGCAAAGGAGAGGTAAATGGGAGATCTACGAGTACACTCGCCGGCAAATGGCAACTTCCGCCATGTTTCCCACTGGTGAATATAGATACAGATCCCGCCGAGGAATTATCCCGATGTGAGTAGTCGGAGCACACACTCCTCGTCATAGGATCTTGAACATGCAATACTTTCATGTAACCAGTCAGAAACAAGTAAAGTCAAATCTATGGGGGATATACCAGATGTTGCAAACTATCATATCAATATTTCACAGAAACAATCATCTCATCTAGAGGAAGACAATATATTACATGAACATTGGGCCAAAAACGTATCTCTTCATTTCAGTTCAAAGTACCGTAAAATGGGGTGAACAGGGACGATTGAAAAGGGATAAAATTTCAAATGAAAAGTTCCAGTACTCGATTTTAAAACCAGAGTTTTTCCTTAAGGTTGACAAGCTAATATTTTACAAAGAGTAATTGTATTGAAATATATTTTGACTTATGATGAAGGTCTAAGTTAGGAATCTGTTTGAAATGTTGTCCCCATTCACCCCAGCGTTCCTATTCACCCCGTTAGACAGTGCATGCTGCATAGCGCATAACTAGGGACAGTAAAATTTCGCGAATTCAATTACCTGTAGGCTAGATTCTATTCTACTATGCATACTCAAGCCAGGGGCGTCATTTGGGGCTATAAGGAGGGGGGGCAAATGCCCCCCCTGGATTTGGAATTTTTGTGTATAAATATTTTTTTTGTATTTTTTAATGTAAATAGTGCTAACTTAAGGACACAAAACTGAAGTTTTATTATAAAAGTATCTAATTTATACATGCTTAATTAATAAAAAAGATGCAACAAGATCACTGTCGTTAGAAAACAAAATCTTGCCCTCCCTGGAAAAACCTGAAATGACGCCCCTGACTCAAGCCCCATATATTCGTTCACTGTCTGTTGATCCACTGAGTAGCAGCTGGTGGACAAATAGTCGGGACTCGAGTATACATAGGATAGTTGAATCTAGCCTACAGGTCATTGAATTCGCGAAATTTCCCAGTCCCTGCGCATTACTGAGGGATCCCATTGCAAGTTTTATTGCTAGGGACCTGAGAAATTTGCGTTTTCTTCTGGGAACAAGCTATAATTCCAACTGCTATAAGTTTGTGTTACTTTCGCAATTGGCCCTTGTCTGTTATGATAGTTAGAGGTACGTCAATTTCGCGGATTCATCTGGCAGCAGCGTAGACTTGTCAGTCCTATACACCAACCGGCCACAATCGATTATCTATCGGCTTATAACCGTACAAGCAGGTAGCAAGCGATAGCACTCAGCATTATTTCCTTATTTACTACTGGCTTGCAGTAGTCAAACGCGTTTCGTAACAGCCGCCAGCAAGTCACAGACATGACATGAAGTATATATAATTGGCGATCAACCTGACCTGGAATGTATCTGCGAAATTTACGTACCTCTAATGATAGTCCCTGGTCGCTGAGGCAATAACAACGTAACTAAATATAGGCCCACATCACTGTACAGTACACAACCAATGAGCAACCGTTGTTTGCCTCAGTACACATATATATTCTTGGAGTCTAGCCTACGGGTCAATTATCCCACCAATATTTCCCGTCCCTAATTATTGCCAACTACATAGTAGACGAGGCGTATTCTATTGGACGCTAGGCATTGTCCGACGCAGAATTCCACAGTAGCATGTTGCAGCTCATGCGCTATGAGAGACCTGTAGCTAAGTAAGGGTGCGTTTTCAGGCTTATGTTTATGTACCAATTTTTATACCCCTAGACGTTAGGACTGTGCCTCCTAAATATTAACGTGCAATTTTGCAACACCCTGTCGAGCGATATTCACCGTTTACGAGGTTACACAGCGGCGACATATAAATATGAAATAAAACAGAATACCAACAAATACTATGCATATGCTGATTACAGTGGTAACAACCCTTACTAAAATGTTTCTTTTCACCCGTTGTCTATATTTTCGGCAGGCCGAAATAAGTTACACTGTCTAGTACAGCTTTGCTTCATGGTTATTGGCAGCGTGTCTTTGTTCAGACATGTCTCTCATTTGACCGTGCCAATCAGAATAACGTTACCTTAATAGTAAAAGCTCATAACTCCATATTATTAAGATTGGACTTCGAGCCCTTTTGAACCATCATAATAAAGTATTTACAAAGAATTATTGTTCAAAGTAGGTATACAAAAATTTCATTTATAATAATTTTGTACAAAATTATGTATTTATTTCTCAGTGCGAGGGAAATAAAATAGTTTTTCTCTCCTTTTTTCTGAATGGATGCGAAGTGTAGTTACGAGGCTTTACTATTGAGGTAACGATAATGTTATTGCGACACAACACGTCTGTGTTACTTGTCAGTAGAACACAAGACAAGAGCGAGTTCAAACTCGCAATAACTGACAATGTAGCAGAGCAGCTTATGTGCACACAAGGCATTGAAACCAAATAATTAGAGAAGGTGAAATCTCGCGAATTCAATAACCTGCACGTTAGAATCAAATATCCTATGCATACCGAAGCTCTGTCTATTCGTTCATTGTCTGCTTTTCTACTGAGTAGCAGCTAGTGGACAAATGGTCGAGACGTGAGTATGCATAAGATATTTGATTCTAACGTGCAGGTAATTGAATTCGCGAAATATCACAATCTGTACCAATAATAGAAAGTCATGCTTCTACTCTTCAGTATTTACTGGCTATTGGCAGGGCCGTGGCAAGTAGGACAGTACTCATTTTACATGAATGATCTACAATTATACTAGGAATATCCAACACATCATATAAGCGGACACTTATCGTTAATAAATTGTCTGATCACACTGACAAAGTTAATTAGTCGAGTGAAAATCATGCTTGAGTTTTTTAAAGCGCTCTGACACGTAGCCAAGGCAATAATTACCTAGGGAAATAATTTGCAGAGGAGAGTTAATGTTATATGCAAATATGAATTCTGTTCCATTATGCATTAAGGAAATTGTAGATGCATGTGAAAGCGAAATAAATTTTAACCATATATCAATTTTATCGTTCACGGTAAATTACGTAAATGAACATAACGTTTAAGTTTCTTTTTATGTACTGAGCGGCCAATCTCTGTATAATGAAAGAGTAAACGATTGGCACATGGTAAGGTCATGATGTCTCATAAAAATGTTACTGAAGTCCGATTTTGAGACTTTAAGTTAAAGAAATATTTTTGTTTCCGAAGGAAAATAAGGAAATTTTGAGGGAATTTAGGGGAGTTTTATTATTCTGAGGAAAACGGGAAATTTCAACATAAAAATATTTTTAAGAGGTAACTAAGGAATATTAGTCAAAACAGAGTATAACTAGGGCCCGGTGTTTCCCCGAAAATATTTTTGCAGCACTTTGTTTAGTGCATTACGTGCGCACCTGCATCTCTGCTATGTAGTCAGCGATTGGATGCCGTAACATCCAGCGTGTGGAGGTTAAACCCGCAAATTACAGATGAGATATGGCTGTTATCAGTGTACTGATTGGCACAGTCAAATGAATAACTACTCTGCACAAAACACTCCGCCAATAATCATGAAGTTGAGCTGAAGGTGTACACGTATGACACTGAAACAAAGTGGGGCAAAAATCTTTTCGCGAAAAGTACCGGGCCGTAAGTACAACGGTCGCTGAAGCAAAGGTTTTAATTTATTTCCACACTACTCAGAGCGTAAGAAATTTATAAAGTTTATTGATGTAACACTGTTGGACCAGAGATCTGCTGTAGAATAATTTTTTACTGGAAGTGTAATTTTTTTATGTTTGAGCCAATGAGAATGTTATTTCAACATTGATTTCACAATACTTGACGACTGCAACTATGCAGAAACTGCCCGCTACGCTGTCTCCTCGCGGATTCCTTGCACGCACACAAACACTGCGCTGTGTACCCGGATGTACGGCTGCAGGATTCGAACCCGGATCACCGAGGCCGGCGCGGCAGCAGGGCGACCTCGCGCGTGGCTGCTGGAGGAGGGGGGGGGGAGGAGGTATACGGGAGAGAGGGAGGGGGGGGCGGGGCTAGCTGAAGTGCAGAGGCTGAAGTGCCAGACAAGCTGATGTAGAGGACATGTTCCAGACACTGTGTTACTTTCTAACTACATGTCTACTGTGTCGCTGCTTTGTGATTGGCTGATACAAGTTGTACACCTCACAACAACACGCTTAACTGTCAACTGCTCTAGCTAAATCAACCAAGTCAACATTACTGTAGAGCGATGGCTTAAATCACTCATATTGTATGTCCATGCAAATCGTCTAATTAATATTTATTAAAATAAGCTTTAACTTCCTTGCAGAAGTAACTTGCTTATAATGTATATTTAGATGGAATCACGGGAAAAAATAATCCATATAGTACAGTTTGTAATTGGCAGTTGTTAGAAAAACATGAAATATTCTTTCACAGTTTCTAAAAATGGACATACGACATCTGTGCTTTAAGCCATAGATATACACAATAACTAGAGGCACGAGTATTTCGCGTATTCGTATGGCAACAACGAGCAGGTGGCGCAATGGTAACACGTTCGACTCGCATTCATGAGGACCCGGGTTCGATCCCAGGCTACGGCCATCTTGATTGAGGTTTCCCATGGTTTCCCTATGTCGCTCCAGGCGAATACTGGGCTTGTTACTTAACAAAGATCATGGCCGACTCCTGTCCCAACTGCTGTCATTGTACCAAGTTGTGTGTCACCTTATGACCTCGCTGACGGCGAGACGTTTGGTCCACTCACTTCTTACCTACCTTATCTGGTAGCAGCCTAGAATTTTCAGTCCTATACACGCACTGGCCACACACGCTTTTATATACTGGACAAGTGTTTACCTCGTGTTATCCCTAGGGACAGGACAATGTCGCGAATTAAATGACCCACGTGCTAGAATCCATTGTCCTATGTATATTCAAGTCCCGTATATTGGTTCATTGTCTGTTGTTCCAGTGAGTAGCAGCTAGTGGACAAATAGACGGGGCTTTAATGTACATAAAATGCAGGTCATATAATCGTCAACATTTACCTGTTGCTAGTTATAACTAGGGCCAGGTAGTTTTCGCGAAAATATTTTTGCAGCACTTTGTTTCAGTGTCTTACGTGCACACCTGTATCTCTGCTGTGTGGTCAGTGATTGGATGCCGTAACACCCAGCGTGTGGAGGTTAAACCCGCAAATCACAGACGTGTTGTGTTACAGTTATCCGTGTACTGATTGGCACAGTCAAATGAATAACGACTCTGAACAAAAACACTCTGTCAATAATCATGAAGTTGAGCTGCAGGTGTGCACGCAAGACACTGAAACAAAGTGGGGCAAAAATCTTTTCGCGAAAACTACCGGGGCCCTAGTTATCCCTAATTATTATGACCGTATTTGTGACTGGCTTGCAGTAGTCATAGGTGTGTGAATACAGCTGTCATCCGATCACACACGTAACAGTGAAGCATACGTTACTGGCGTTCAACCTGACATGGAGTCGATACGTGATATACTCGTCCCTCTAACCACAACTACAGACCTGAAACATTCGCCAGTTCGCTGAGCTGTACGTTAGCCTCGGAGACTATCTGTACACTCAAGCAGATATCTAAATACTTCTCACTTGGCTACTCAGTCAAATATATGTAATATAAGGATGATAGCAGAGGTCCAGGATATCGCATCGTCAATGTCATCCTCCGCAGGCATCTCGTGATATAGGCATAATTAGAGATGATGGTTTAGCGTGAAAATGTTCTGTGCCAACATACCCTTGAAAACGCTGTACACTGTAAAAAAACTTGCTAAAATGTTTAGGAAGTTATTACGTATCCCAGACACAGTATGGGACAGTTACCATACTTCCGTCTTGTAAATATGCAAACTTTTACAGTTGTTACAATACAAGTCTGGTAACTTTAGTATGCATTTGACTGTTTTATAATTAGGTCTAGGAGTGTTATCATGGATGTCTGGGAAACAATTCTACCATATCTAACCATATCTACTTTCTTAGCGCTCCTGTACGCACGTCTGGTAAATTTACAAACTATTTTTTAGAGTCTAGTGTTTTGCCACATCGTAGCTGTCTGCCAACCAATCACATACATCAAGTATCACAATATAAGGATTCTTATTGGCTCAGTCAAATAGGGCGACAGCTCCACGTACAAGCGAAAGCCAGTATTCTTCTGGTAGCTGAACGTGCGTTGAAATCCAGAAAACAGTCAAGTTTTCCCGTGATAAACTATCATCTCCAAACATAATGACTAACAGAAAATTGTAAGCAGTGCTCCGTTCATTATGTACAGCCTATAGCAGTAGTTACTTAGTATTTATTAAGTGGTGAGAGGTAATTACTACATTAAATTTATAATTGGCTTAATTACTTCATAACCACGCACTAATATTTCTAGTTCAATGAGAGTAATGAAATGTAAGGAAATTAGTTAAAACCCTATAATGTTCTGAAGTAAACATCGTACATTTCTGGTCAGGAAAATATTAAGTAAATTTCATCTTGATGAGTGACACTGGTTCGTGTGTATAGCAGGTAAAATTATGAATAATATACGTGGCTTCAGCTGCGCTCGCATCACACAAAGCATTTTCCCGACTATATGCCACTCTTATGTCATTGTATTTTCTTTCCTTCCATCTAGTACAGCTTTTCACATGTGGCAATCGCGTCGGACGATGTCACTGGTCAGCGGGTTTTTCTCGGAGATTTCCAGTTTCCCTCCTTCATTCTGGCCCCTCATCATTCTTCAGGATGATGGATGACATGAGATGAGACTCAAGAATGGAGTGGCCCTGGATTGAAGGGGCGGGGGAAACAGGAGATCCCCGAGAAAACCCGCCGACCAGCGGCACGATTCACACATGCGAGAATCCGGGGAGCGACCCCGACGGGGATAGAACAAGGATCGCCTTGCTGGGAGGAGAGAGGTCTGATACAGTGTTAACGTATGATTGTAACTGCATTCAGTCGCTTCTTTGTTATAGGCTCAACTCCCTGTTTCATGACTATTGGCAGCCAATCACAGTAATGTTCCTATAACACCACACGCCTATGATAAGCGGGTAAGATATGTGACAGTTCAAACAGCCAATCACTGACCACGAAGCAGAAATGCAGATGGACACATGCGACACTGAAACAAACTGAGGCAACATTATTTTCGCGAAAAGTTCGTGGTCCTACTGATAACGTCTATAGAAGCATTACACTAGACGATTTCAAGTAAAGTAACTTTTCAATTTATATTTTACAGAAGTAAATAATACATCTAAATTAGAAAATCACATTTTTAAAGTTACGTTCGAAACTGATTCATTTGAAGCAACTTTTTTAAACACTTATTCCGTATCACAACTTAACAGCTGTAAGATAGGTAGGCAACAAACTAACTGGATATTATACATTAATTCACAGTGATAAATAATCAAAAATTTTATATTTAAACACAGAGAAAATTAATTGAATACGAATGATGTATAAAATCACGGTGAAATTGAACTAGGTACCTATATATTCCAATGTATCTAATCATTTGAATGTCTTGTATGTGTTCACGATATGCCATTCTTCCTAATGCGATGAAATATTGGTGACTTTTTGTATGTGCGTCCGGGAAGGTTTCTTGCAAAAAACCATTGAACTGTTTTTGTCTGAATGATATATTATTAATACTGATCTACTGAGAAGTAGCGTGATTAAGTTTAACACTGATCAACCGTCAAAACAGAACGGCAGCAAGCTTGGTGTAGGCAGGGTCATTAATGAATACTTTCTTGTACTTGAGCGGTAAGATACTTATTACTGGATACAGAAAGTCCCAAAATCTTGGATAATAGCGCAATAATCAAGTTAAATGTGGTTCTATACACGTGTCTCCACTAATGGACTCCTCGCCACATGAGGGAAGAACCACTCAACATTCAAGGTCGCAGAGAATCCTGGGCTGTTAAGAAACCAGCACTATATTTTAATGCCGTATTATCAATTGATCATCCTTTGCATCGTGTTCTTGCCAATTCTGACAACATCCGATGCGATAAAACTCGAATTATGTGCGATATCTTCTTGCGATAAATATTGAAGTTGCTAACCGAGTTTGACATCGTACCATAAACTGTTGGAGGAGTGGGTTTTTAGTTTATTTTTGTTTGACTTTAAGCGATAAAATCTACGACTGCCAGAACTACGAGTTTTAAAAATTAAAATGAACATATACGCCACATTTTAAGTAAGGTATAACTTTTAAGCACATCCTCAGCGTATCTTAAGTGGAAATGTTAAGTGTCAAATCGACATGTAGTCAAAAGACATAACTTCTTGTAACTATTTATTTATATACATGATAAAATATTTTCATACGGCAAAGACTATAACTTTTTACTCAGAAGTTGCGTCAAAATAAAAAAAAGAGGTAATAGCAGCGGCGGAATAAAATGTATCGTGTAATGTTTTACTGCAAATTAAATAAATATGTATGTGTGATAATGAAGTTTTCGAAGAAACAACTACAATGTTGCAATGCAGTTAACTGCGAAAGCGAACATGTTATGCTGCAACTAGGAACATATTTGAAAAGTCGAATGTTTGGCCCACCGTTGAACCTGAATACTGAAGTACAAAGTAACTCCCGTCTTTTCAGCAGAGTTCAAAAATTCCATTTTTTTTTATTCACAAAAAGTGTTGCAGCCATGTTATTTCATTTATTTCAAACAATTGCAAATAACTTGAATATTTTTAAACCAAACTCTTTGAAAAAAATTGAGACACTGTACAGTCATACGATACACACGTTTTTTCAGAGCGTTTATTAAAGTAATGTACCGTTTGCTAGAAAAAAAATTATTTGGCTTCATTTTGGCTTATTTTGACCACAAAATATGTGATATTTCAGGGGCAACAATCTAAGAATCCGTCTAATGTATTGTAACAGAAAAATTGAGATACAAATGATGATATACAAAAGTTAAAACTGTAAGAATGAATTTTTTATATGTATTAATTTGCGTTAAAAATATTTTTTCGAAACCACTGCAAAAATAAAGAGCGAGACCTTAAGTAGGTGGGTCTGTACGCGTGAAAATTTACGTAGGAGTTCTTACATAACGTAATTTTCAGTTGTACCAGCATTGTTGTGCGTTCGCTTGCAAGAGGTTCCTGCCATAAGAAATATTTATAGGCCGGGAGGGGGAGGGGTAGAGCAATACGAAGTAGAGGGACAGAACAAAAGGAACCAATTAAATATGTAAAAAAAGTTTGGTGAGCTGTACTATAGCGCCCTCAAAGGTTTTTGTAATACATTGAATTTTGGGAACGGGGAAGCAAAAATACAGTACCAACCAAAAACATGGGGCCACCCATACATATAAGGGACACCCATCCCGGATTTATAATATTGGTTGGAGCAACTTTGTGAATTTTTCCCTGAATGTAATCGCCATAAACTTCATTTTTGTTCAGATAAACGTTTTTGTACATTTCTTTGTTTACAAGCTATGCATTTTCGAGTATATTGCACAACTAAAAAAAAAAATCACTACATTTTGCAATATACAAAAGCTATTAAAACTACTTCAGATAGGATAATGTATTTTGTTTGTGTAGTATAAAATTTATGAACGTAAAATAATATGCAGGATTCACAGCGGTGAAAAATTATTTGGAACTTTTTTTTTGCCTTTTTTGTGAATAATAGACACACGGGAAAAAAATACTCAAAAACCCACTTTTCACATCTGGGTGAAATCATGTTTTAGACATGCGGTATAAATGTTACTGCTACTGCTACTTCTTGCCAAACACATCCACTAACAAGTCTAGGCGGCAAACACACGGCGGCTCAGTCAATACCACGAAAATATACACATGGAATTAGCGGAATATTTATACAGTTTTCTCTGTGTTTTAAAATCCTCTCTGTGGCTGAAAACGAGGGTGAATTAATTGCTATTTACTGTGATTGCTTTATAGCATTTTACGTTCATAAACATTCTACTTCACAAACAAAAGACATTAAAATACCTGAAGTAGTTTTTGTTTTATTAGCTTTTGTATACTGCAAAAATGTAGTGATTTTTTTACTTTTGCCATGTATTCATAAATTCATAGCTTGTAAACAAAGAAATATACAAAAAAGTTTATTTGGACAAAAATGAAGCTTATGGCGATTACACTCAGGGAAAAATTCACAAAATCGCTCCAACCAATATTATGCATCCGGGTCGGGTGTACCTTATATGTATGGGTGACCCAATGATTTTGGTTGGTACTGTAGTCAAGAGGGGCAGAACAATGTAGCTTACTCAAAAACAGCGAAACTATTTTCTTTTCGAAATTTTTATAAAACCGTCATTAATGACCATTAACATAATTATTTACCATTTAACACTTTTCAAAACTTTTTTGTATCCATCATTTTGCACCATTTAGCACTTAAAACTGTTTTGTTTCAGAAATGTAATCGCATTAAATTGAAAACCCTGCGAACGAAGATACAGATACCAGCTAGTAGGCCTATATGATATTTGTTTTTCCGCACAGTTGTGCCAAATAGAGAATTCATTACAAACAGAACAAGGATGATGTGCCGCTTCACTGACCTTTACTAAGTCCTTTAAAGAGAATATATGTTTACTGAAGCAGACAACAGCCTCCCATTGGCTGCTGCCGACACAGTGGTATTACATTATTGTATCTGCGTCTATTATTGGCTCAACGCTCTCCAAGATGTGTCAGTTTAGTCAAGGTCAAAGCTTACAATTATTTAAATACTAGCGTGTTCTCAAAATAAAATGTGATTTTCTTTCAGGTTCCTGATATCTTATTACTGCAAAGTAAGCGGGTTTTCTCTACTGTGGGTAAATTCTGAACTAATGCAAAATAAAAAATTTCATAACCCATTGAGACCTCCAACTTGTGGGGCTGTGGATTTCAAGAGTGCCTCCCTCTAATATGTAATACATGGCACAACTTTTAAATCTCAACCCAAATTATTTCTGGACAGTCCAAATTTCTAACGTTGAGATCTGCTGTCTAATAAAGTAGCCGGCATTACTTATTTATTAATTAACATTTACTGAACACAATTATTACACTTGTTTTGGGATACAAGTTCTTACAGTTCCTATTACGTACAACCTAATCAATGTTCAGTGACGGGTGACTATCAAGCGCCTAACAGACGGCTAGTCTTGTATTTGCAAAGTTACTACGCCAGACAAATAGTTCCATTTTAGACCGAGAGTAAATACGCCCACGTCCAGTAGGGCAAAAGCACTGGTCGACACCCTACCTTTATCACGTAGAGGCTTCTTGCACGAAGAATTCGTATCCAACGTCATATCCGGCGTCGCTGAGGGGCGCCCCTGCAGTAGAATTGGACGTGCAGAATGACGAGAGGAGTGGTTACCATTTTGATAGTCTCTCATGCCGAGAACGAAGTTCGTATTGTGTAAAATAATTTCATGGACAAAATATTCACAAGAGGTAATATCAATATGTTGAAATATTTAGCACGAATATAAAGTAATTAATAATACATGCAGCCTCGCTCATAAATGTGTCGGTGGGTTCCAAATAACCAGCTTCTTGCTTGCCCAACTTCGTCGTACTGGATGCCATCTATATTTGGTGATGCTGTTTTCTCCTAAACAGAACGTGTTGAAGTGTTACAGGACGACCTGTTTTGTGCATATCAATATGCTGTTATGAAAGTTCTTCTTGTAAATGTATTGAATACTCAAGGCTACAATATTCTCTGCGACCTGAGGTAGGAGATCACGTGGTTGGGGAATTGTTTCAGAGTCCCAATATTAGAAGCTCATCTCTATTTCCTTTAAATTTGTTTGTTTAGCTGACCATTTTATATTTTCAGCCTTCCCACTAATACGTTCGAAAAATATTTTAATATTAAATTATTTAAATAAATTATACAAGTGTTGGACCTTCAAATGTTGAGAAAAAATATTTTCTAGCAACTTGGAAGTTCTGAAACTACTTTAAGACACTGTGTGTGGTGTTACAAATCACACAACTATAGTTTCTAGGTTAAAGTTAATTACACACTCTGCCAATGTAGCCTAACTGTAGTATGTTAGTCGTCATCCGGTTACATATAACTACCATGAGTTAGTGTTTTTCTTAATCCCAGTATTCTCAATATCTGCATATATATATCAATGCATGTATGTTTGTTTGTAATTTCTGCTTTATGCTATTGTGACGAATCTTTGGCGAGTTGGCGCGTAGGTTAAATGTGGAAAATCCATGCTCCTCACGTTGACAGCCGCATGTGTCCAGCTGACGCGTCGTGATACCTATTTATTCATTCGTGTACACACTAAGTTGAAAAAAAGAAAATATGTATGTAAACACACGTTGGTAAATAGATTTAAAACACTAACATTTTAATTCTGTGAGTGGAACAGCAGTGCATTTCGAGTACTCGTAGTAAGTATAATATCTCACATGATTGTCAACCAAGCGAAGGAAGTTGCGGGCAATAGCTAGTAACAAATAACAATAAAAACAAGGTTTTCCTTCAATCGCACGTACTACTATGAACAGATATCGAAGGGCACCAGTGGCGGATTTAAGCCTTTTTCCTTAGGGAGGGGGGCGGGGAGTATGCCTTAAGAAGTATATATACCCACCCCACGAACCAAAAGCGGAAAAACAGAAATGTAAGTAATTTATCTTTGTGGAAACAGAAGGTGCAAGTGTCTGTACCTTCTCGCCCCCCCCCCCCCCAACCAACACTCATGTAACCCCACTAGATGCTGGGCTAGAGGGGAGGCAAGCTAGCCTATTGTGTATAAGATACAAATGTTTAATAGTTACAATAATTAGAATGTGAGGAATTTTAGGAATTAATTAAAATAAATGTAGGATATTTGTCAAAGTGCGCAGCTGAATTAAATTATGTAATAAATGCGGCAGTGGCAGGATATTAAAAGTGTCCTTGAGGGGCGGGGCCATCTTTCGGAAGCTGTCTCCTAATTGGTCCAACTGAACCAACGCCTGCAGGGCAAGCGACAGGGAGGTTGGCGCCAGACAAGAGCATGGCTAGGTCGTTGACAGATTTTGGGACAGATGTTTTCGAGCCGCGGAAGACGGCATTGAGCTCTAGTCTCTTCCTTCGTGGGGTAAGCATCGCTCTCTCGCGGTGCTGCGCACCGGGATTTGCCGCGCCTATAAGCAACGAAGGTGTGTAGCTCGTGAAGGGTGATGTGCTCACATGGAAGGGAAGGCAGCGACCATCTACTATAGAGCGCGTCCCATGGGTGGCGGATATGGGAGCACCATGCTATGGTGTTGCTTGGAATATTCAAATACCAGCTCGTGGACCAACTGTCGGGGCGTCGGTGCGGCAGGCTGAGTGACTCGTAAGAAGATTGGCAAGCAACAGGAAGCTGTCTATCGGAGAAGGGCGGCGGGGGACCGAGGTGTTGAAACAATGCGAAGTGAAACGAACCGCCGTCTGGAACTTGCAAGCAGTGGAGAGCTGCTTGCGTGGGGAACTGAAATGCGTCGGAATTTGGACGTCGAGGTGGCTAAGCCCTTGTCAGGGCCCTGCCTGGCTAGCAGCGGTAGCTTCGGGATGGCGCGCCTAAAACCAGCCCGAAGATTTTGGAGGTACTACAGGGAGTGGTGCCCCTCCCTCCACCCTGACACGAAGGTGCAGCTGCCAACACTGAAGAAGGAAGATAGCGACTGCGAACAGACGAGTCACTCAGCCTGGGGTGGCCTCTGGCCATGGCCGACACTGCAGAGCGTGAGCTTGCTTGCGCTCGGGAGTGTGGGTGATGGCCGCTAGGAGCGCTCAGGCACCTAGCACAAAGCTCTCTGAGCAGCGCCCTCTTCTCATTGGCTGTGGCCGCCAGCCAATGAGACGTCACTATTCCCCGACACACACCTTTCTTAACAAATTCGGAAACGAATTGTTAACTAAATATCCTACTTTCTCCATGTCCTAACATTAATTATCGTGGTTTATTCCTTGCGCGCCCTGTCGCACAGCTTTTCCCAGTACCCTACTCTATTTGTACTGGTTTTTCTGTGCCCTTATCTATCTCTTGCTCTCTTCGGG
>PNEQ01065341.1:0-37230 GCA_003012365.1 Medauroidea extradentata
ATTACAATGGACTATCCCCTTTGACTCACAATACGTTATTCAAAATACATAAATACAACACAAAATTTGTCCATGTTTGGCGTAGTGTGTTTTATTTTTCTAAAGACGCTGATATTTATAGGAATAGTTTGATTTACGCTACAATTTTTATACATAGAAAGATTATTCGTAAATTTTACTAAAACATTAGATCATAGTGTGTGTCATCTAAAATGTTATTATTATTATTATTTATTTTAGAACAAATGCCCCATTGAGAATGCATTGTTTTTAGTATTGTCATGGCAATCTTTAAACGAAATAAAATATTCAAGAAATAACTTTTCTTTGTAAGTAAACAACGGTAGTTGTAGTAAATGCATGCCACGCGCCGCCAGGCAAAAAGCCTAAGCCATCGCGCGTCGCTACTCGGACGGCGAGAGCCGCCTCGTCGCGTATATCAGCAAGACCCTTCCTCTCAGGGAGATTGGCTTACAATGAGATAGGGGAAGGACAATGCAGATGGCTCGCACCCCCACCACTGCGACTTCCTCTAGACACGTCACTGTGATGAACCGCGCCCCCGGCCCTTAGCCACGCCTCTTAGCCTACTCGAACACGTGGCACGGAGAGCTATCTTCAAGTTTACTACCAGCCCCCGTAAGTCTTAACTAGTATTTTCTGCTTTGGCTTAGTGATAAAGACTTTTGATTCATATTATAATATTACGATTATAATTGACCCACGCAACATTTCTGGCTATGATTTTTGAAATTTTACAATACTAATAACAAAGGACGGCTTCCAAACTCACTATTAATAACAAGATTATAGTCCAGAGAGAAGGCAAATGTTATAAGGCAAAAGTTGTGCAGGAATACAATCTTGCATCGTTGAGATTATAGGAGGGGGGGGGGAAGAAGAGATCTTGGCCACAGTGGTCAAGAAAGGTTTCCTTCATTCCTCTCCCTTCGAAACACATGGCCAACGGTGGATGTCACACAGAGAGGGATGAAGTTGTAGCTAGGCATGGAGTAAGGCAGAAAGTTGACATCATGCATGGAATGTTGGTGTCTTCGCTCGCTCTTGCATGTGCAGACATAACTACTGTATGTATTGTGGGTCATATGTAAGTCACACGTGAAAACAAAGATATTACTACATTTTACTCTTAAATTTTAAACAACAATATTAAAGATGATGCATGCTGCGCAGCATCGTTTTTTGGTTCCCAGCCTCCGGCTTGCCTTAAGCCAGTTCCCTTCTCCTTCTCCCACATCTTGTCCCATCTCTCTCTGCTATCCTGCACATGTCCCGTATATTCCACACTAGGCAGCACCCTTAATATTTCCCGTGTGTCCATCCTCCGCTAGTCCTTTCACGACCTTGTCCGAGGCAGATAGGATGGTATTGTTGGATAAACGGCACACCGCCTGGATAAACGCTACCTGCAGCACACGCAGCTGAGCTCAGAAGGGAGGGTTACCTCCGCTACAAGCAACCCCTGCCGCCAGCCGCCTCAGGCGCGCATCGAACCAGTGCCATGGTGGCCACAGGCTGGCCACAATAAAATTCCCTGACTTTTCCAGGTTTTCCAGACCTAATTGAAAATCTTTCCCCGACTCTCGATGGCATGACTACATCAATACATAACTAAAATATTGGTAAAACAATTTATACTTCACCTACGTATAGGTGTTCTCTCCATGTAGAGATGAATGTTAAATAAAATAATCCATAGGGCCTACGATAGGAATAAAACATAAATTATTAAATTGTTTTTCAGAGCATGTTCACAGTCACCAAAAAATATATAATGAGAAACTTGCCCAAAGTGTTCTAATTAGGCCGTAAAGCCTTGATTTCCTCCTCTATCAAGATTATTTCATTCTTAGTTTCTTCCAAGAGCCTTTTTTTTCTTTATTTACAGTTTCTTTGCTATGTCCTGTCTTCTTTTTTTTTCTCGCTCAGCATGTTGTTCCGCTTCCTTATCAGCTTTTTGTTGTTTCAGAACATCCGAATACTGAGATTGTGCATTGCAAACAGGGAAAAGTTGGTACCAAAAGCTGGTTTTTTAAGTTTAAAGCTGACTGTCATATTTGTTTCCAGAAGTTATGTATCAAGTTGCTTGAACAATCCCCTTTGACGTTTCAACTTACCAAAGGAATTTCATGTTTGGATACCTCTGTTAGTTTGCAACCTACTATCAGAGACAAACATCTTGATTCTCACTGAATGTACTAGTGCATAATAAATGGATGTCCAGTGTTAAGCGGGAGTTCAAAGCAGTGAGCGACCTGCAGCACTTCAAGAACTTAATGAGTGATTTCACAAGACATGGAGGCAGATTGGATACCTTGTGGATGGCTGCTGTTCCTGATGATGGAAATTATGAAAACTTGATTTGGGCATGGAACTAAATTTAACTATCATCATATATTTTCGTTCCAGCTTCAGATTTGTGTTTTGAAAATTGAAATTATGCATAGAATTGCATTACTGACAACAAATAAAATTTCCATTTACGTACCACTGCAAATGGACAGTTGTTTCTTTTGGTGTAGCGCGAAAATAAATTTACAGCCATTTTCTTCGTTCTCCCCCCCCCCCCCCCCGCAATCACCAAAAAAATACACTCACTCACTCTCCTATTGTATGGTTGTAGATGACGGCGGACACGGTCGATGATGAGTTACGAACGATGCCACTGCAAAACTACAGCAACCGATACGCCGCGATGCTTTTATGTCCACATCACTGAAGAAATTTGAGCTTTTAATGTACTGCTGCAATGCTATTATTTTTAATAAACATTTTTAAGATGCTGGTCTGTACCAAACAAATTACAGGTTTTCACAAAAAATTCCCTGACAATTCCAGGTTTTCCAGGTCTGTGGCCTCTATGAGCGCACTCCTGCCTCTATGATGGCCGGCCAATCAAGAGCTTACTCACCATTTCCATGCCCATCAGGGCTTGTATAAAAGACGCAACTTTTGCCGAGACAGAACAGTGTTCCCGGGTCGTCGAGACCCACACTCCTGCCTCAGGCAGTGTTCCTGGGTCGGCGAGACCGACACTCGTGCCCTCAAGTAGTGTTCCCAGGTCGGTGAGACCAACACTCCTGCCTCAGGCAGTGTTCCTGGGTCGGTGAGACCGACATTCGTGCCCTCAAGTAGTGTTCCCAGGTCGGCGAGACCGATACTCGTGCCCTCAAGTAGTGTTCCAGGGTCGGCGAGACTGACACTCGTGCCCTCAAGTAGTGTTCTCGGGTCGGCGAGACAGACACTCCTGCCCTCAAGTAGTGTTCCGGGGTCGGCGAGACCGACACTCCTGCCTCAAGCAGTGTTCATGTCGTCTAGTGCCTCGCTGTGCCGGCCGAGACTTCACAGCTTATTTTTGCTAGTTGTTATAACATCTTTCTATCGTCGGGAAGAAGAGGGTTCCAGCGTCCGCTGCCCTTCGGCGGATCGTGTCCGCGAGAAGTCGCCCGTCGCATGAGAGAAAAGGCCAGAATCAGCCTCTACACAAGCCAGCAAAGACGAGACTACGTCCACAGCACTGGCCTCCCCTCGGGCTCTAGTGCTTTCAATTGCTGCTTTCCGCCACCTCAGCATAACGACTTGGCAAAGGGTGGTTTTTATTGTTCTATCGAGCAATAAAAACCAGGAAACGGACCTTCCTTTTTTATGCTTTAGCTCTTCGCTCCCTTTTCTTTTAACCACTCCCAATTCTTTTCTTTTTCGAGTACTCTACAGTTTGGATCTGTAAAGTAAGTATACTCCGAGACCGGAAGCTAACTCTTGTTCTGGGAGACTGTCGCCCCGTCTATCTACCCCGTCTACGGCTTCTCGTCAGCGGTGGGACAGCACTACACTGGGCAGGTCTCTCAGAAAGGAGGTTTGCCACACCGGCATCCACCATTCACGCCTAACCAGAAACAAGAAATCGAGGGTTTGCGTTGGGAAGCCCTAGTTCCGTGCGGGAAACAGCGCCTGGCATAGCTGCCGTGCTTTGCATTGGACTCAATAGTTCCTCCATGTAAGACACGTCATCTGGGTTCACTAGTCTTATTTTTGCTTAACCTGTTGGCCGTTTGGAGCCCTTTAGTTTGTTGACGTAGATACTCGGGTCACATGTTCTCTTTTCAAGTAACGTCTCTCACTTTACTCCAAAGGTAATCTAATCCAAAATATGCCCAAGCATGGGCAGGCAAAAGAAAGCCCGCTCGTGCCAAGCTAGCAGAGTCAGTAATGGAAGTTCTTGCCACACCAAACTCATACACAGAGATCTACTCAGCACAGAAGGGCATTTCAGCAGCACAGCGTCGAGGAGAGACTGTGGAGGGTGTCATCCTGCTCATCAGGTCTCTAGAGGTGCCACTGCTCCTCGAAACCCTTCAGGACACCCCTCTCAAATCAGTCCCGTCACCCTCACACCCCGTTACTTCCTCTCACATCAAAGCCCTCACCTATCCTTCCGGGAATCCTTCTCGCCAGAGAGTTCCTATTACGGCAGTTCCTATTCAACCTTGTCCGACGAGGACCATAACCAAGCCTACGCTGCGACCTCCAGCACTGAGACCTCCAGTGTCAGGCTTCACTCCTGCAGCTCGCCCAGGCCAACAGCAACAATAGAGAAAAGGGAAATCAGCTACCCTTTCCGATACCCCGGGTTAGTCCACGTCCTAGACTCGTCGACTTTCGCCCAACGTTTCTACTTCCCGACCCCCACCACGTGGGGCATCATATACTTTCTCGCTTCACAACGTGTGGTGAAGTACCGCAAGACGAAGTACTGAACGACGACGTCTGATAACTTGAGGACATCCACCATTGGTGCACAGTACTGGAAGACGTCCTCAAAAGTACGGCGGTACCAAGAACTGCGGTGGATTATACCACTACACATGCATCGGATAGGAAGAAGCAGACAGAGAACTAGTAGGTCTCGAATACCGTCGTCAACAATGCCGAGAAAGACAAAAGTGATGTGATCTACAGGGATGTCCAGGTCAAGGATGCATTCGTATTGCCTGTAAAGAATGCCCACCATGCATCTTTCACAACCTGTGTCTCGGATGGTCTAACACACCACGAGACCTAGATGGACTCTACTTCCACTGTCCAGTATGCAGAACCAACCAGCGAACAGAACGCCCAGCTGACCACGTAAACCAGGAGCCTAGCAACAAAGAACCAACGGACCTGGTGGAATACACTGGCAAACCTCACAAAGACCCTCGCCAATTCCTCGAAACCTGCGAAGCTGAATTCCGTAGAACCAGAATGCCGCCTACAACTTGGGTCACTAAAGCCCGAGAGCAGCTGAGAGACGAAGCCCTGAGTTGGTGGAAAAAATATGGGGAATTTGTAACCACATGGGAGCAGTTCACGACAAGGCTGCAAGCCCACTTCTCTGGGAGAAACGTACTAGGTCGTCTCACAGAAGAACTGTACACACAGTACCAAAAACCAGGGGAAGAAGCAGAGATATTCATATGTCACAAAGTCCTACTGCTACAACGCTTACAGCCTGAAATGGATGAACACAGCGCCATGGAGATGATCGTTCTTCGGCTGCAGCCCGAGATCAAACACCACTTGTGTCACCCAGCACCCACAACAAAAGAAGAGTTGGTTCAATTGACCAAAATACGGGAACACGATATAGCAGAAGCAAGACAACATAACGTTATTTCCTCGCAGGCCAAGGAGAAAGGAACGGGCCATAAGCCAAGCCCACCCTTACCTCCTCCTGCAAAGCCTCAGCTACCCAAGTGTTGGCACTGCCCAGGCCATCACTTACATAAAGATTGCCCTGTTCTTGCGGCAAAGAAGAAAGACACGACTGCACCACCACAGAAGCCCTTCCAGAGTACTCCGACGGGAAACGAGACCGGAAAAATAAGCCCCTCCTTTGGTTCCACTAAAGGAGTACACCAAAATGCTACACTGTCTACAGCAGAGACAATACAACTCTCACCTCGCATAATGGTAAAAATAGAGTGCCAGGATAGGATGGCATTGTTGGACACCGCAGCTACAGCCAACTTCATACACAAGTCCTGTACCAATGCACCAATCAAACCTAACCAAAAACCAGTCCAAATTGTACAAGAAGGAACAAAGCTCCAGACCAGTGCAACTGTCACCTTAACCATGCGCATCGGCGATTAAGATATGATCGCTGACTTCATAGTAGCTGATAACCTACAGGAGGAAGGTATCTTGGGACACCCCTGGCTCCAGCACCAGTCTGCCATAATCAACTGTGGGCATGAACGAGTCTACTGGGGGACCAATCGCAGACAGTCAGTCGTCTGGCGACACCCTAGAGCCGCCCCACCGAGTCAGCCAATCAGTAGTTAAGATGCCAACCACCAACTAAATGATCCGCAAGCTCAAGAATTGGTTGATCTGCTGAAACAAAAGAACCAGGTATTCCAATATCTGGGTACCTTAGACCAAACCTCCACCATGGAGCACGAAATCACGCTCACCTCGCAGCAAGTGATACAGTCCACCTGGTACACAGACTCTTTTAAAACAGAAGGTGATAGAAAACCAGATAGCAGAAATGAAGCAACTGGGTATCATCCAGTCCTCTAAATCTGCATACAACTCAAAAGTAGTGATTATCCCCAAAAAAGATGGAACCCTGAGGTTCTGCATCAACCACTATGATGTGAACCAAATCATGCAGACCGTAGCACCACCAGACCTCAACTTGGAACATACTCTAAGGGCTTTAGGCCAAGCCCGCGTCTTCAGCAAACTGGATCTCAGAAGTGGATACTGGCAGATTCCAGTAAAACCTGACTCCAGAAAATACACAGCTTTCACTGCCCCAGATCGAGAAAAATGGGAATTCACCGTCATGCCTTTTGGCCTCAAAAATGCTCTAGCTACTTTCCAGAGAATGATGTCTGCTGTATTCCTAATAGGGTACATTAGCAAATTCTGTCATGCCTACCTGGATGATGTCATCATATTCTCAAACACATGGGAAGAGCACCTATACCACCTGCAGCTGGTTCTCGAACGCTTCGAACTACACCAACTTACCTGCAGGCTGGACAAATGCCACTTTGGTGAAACCGAAGTTGATTTCTTAGGGCACCGCATAACTCCTACCGGCAACTTCTCTCAAAAGAAAAGTCAGTGAAATCCAAGAAGCAGCCATACTGAAGAATAAGAAGCAGCTAAGGAGGTTTTTTGGTTATGTAATTGGCTCCCGATGCTGCCAGCCTCCTTAAACCACTGAACAGCCTCCTGCAAGGGAATAAAGATTGGAAATGGACTGTGGAAGCCGACCGAGCCTTCCCAGCGGTAAAAGCTACCTTCCAGTCACCACCAGCACTGCATCGCCCAACACCAGGAGAACCGCTAATCCTACAAACGGATGCTAGCAATAAAGGCCTCGGAGCAGTACTAGACCAACAGGGCGAGAACGGAACCAAGAAAGTGATCACCTACGCAAGTACCCAACTGACTGGTCCAGAAATGAGCAATGAGCAAGAATGCCTGGCCATCGTATGATGGATTAAGAAATTCTGCTACTACTTGGAAGATGCCATATTCAACCTTCGCACAGACAAGAGGGCCCTCGCATGGCTGCACAAAGCTAGCGCCACCAAGTCAAAGCTAGGAAGATGGGCGCTTCTATTGCAGGAATTCAACTTTACGGTAGAACACTGCCCAGGTAGCACCAACGACCTGCCTGATGCTTTATCCAGGGCACCGAACTGCCAACCTAATTACTCACCACGAGAAGACTGGCACCAGGCAATACCACCACATCTGCTGCCCAACCCTGCGCTTAAATACGAGGTCATAATTCAAACTCTGACAGCTGCTGTTGACTGAGAAAACTTCGCCAAAGCACAACAGCATAAGCTGTTGCAAGCTGCACCGCAGCACTACAAAGAGGAAGGAGGATATGTACGGACCAGGGACGATGCCCATACATCAGCCTGGAAACTCTGGGTGCCACCTGTAATAAGGGCGGATTTGTGTCACCATTACGACGACCATCCACATGCTGGCCACCCTGGAGCAACCGAAACCTTAAGGACTATCCGAGAGAGGTTCATTTGGAGAGGAATATGGCGAGATGTGCAAAACTGTCTCCCAGTGCCTGAAATGTGCTACAACCAAGTCCCATGGCTCCACAAAAACAGTACCGAAACCTTGTAGGCCGACAGCGCCATGGTGCACCATAGCCATCTATCTGATGGGACCATACTCAACATCCCATAGACGCAAACGCTATCTTCTCATCATCACTAACCTCCTCTCCAGATGGGTTGAGGCCTACCCGCTGCCAAATGCTGAAGTCAAAACCATTATCCGAAATATGGACGAAGAATTCTTCCCCAGATGGGGTTTCCCAAAGATCGCACTCACAGACAACGGAGTCCAGTTCCAAGGAGGGCAATGGAATACAGCCATGAAGCGATGGGGAACTGAAGCCTGGACAACACCCGGGTACCACCCGTAAAGCAACCCGACTGAGTAGAGAAATCAAGAGATCAAGAAGGGCTTGAGACTACATATGGACCAGGACCACCAAAACTGGGACCAATACATCCCTGAGATACTCTTTAATCTTCGACGTCACCATAACGAAGCCATAGGAGCCTCACCAAGCGAGCTCTTATTTGGCCATGGCATCCGACGGCCTAAGGACTGGGAATGGGAAAAAGATCCCACTGACATCCCAACAGCCTAGCACGTACACATAATTGCAGTTTGCAGGAGAGAAAAGGCTGCTCACTCTCAGCAACAGTACCTTCAGCGAAAATCACCACAAAACACAGGGAAGCCTGCCCCAAGAATACCTTACAGTGGGTACTTGTATACCAAAAGCCATGCACTCAGCAATAAGGTGGCACGCTTCCATGCAGGATTCTATCGAAAATGGGAAGGCCCTAACAAGATAGTGGAAACCCGAGGAAACACCTACTGGCTTCAAGATAACTGGGGCAACATAACCAAAACAAGTACGGATGACACAAAGCCCACACCTCCACCATCCAGTTCTCTTAGAAACGAGACAGTAGAACCTCTGGCTCCGTTCCACGAAACAGAAGGAATAGCAGTCGAGCCTCATACACGTCATACATTGACAGAGAATCGAGCCTGCAACCTTCCAACTCCTAGCGAGCACAATTACCAGACGGTAGAGGACAGGCTGCCTTCCACATCCCCATGCGTCGAGCCACAGGAACTTCAGGCAGCAGCCCCTTCCCTCACTAGGACACCACCAGTCTGCCCGTGGCCGGTTACCATGGCAACCTCAGAGTAGGCAGCGCCCACCTCAACGAGTCTGTCAGTCCAAGGAGAGCGCACCGGTCGCAGTGCACTCCCCTCCCCCGACCGCCCCTAAGAACCTACCGCCGCAGTGCAGGGTACAGCCGTGGAGGGGTGGTAGATGAGACCCGTCTTCACAGCAGGGATGATACAGCGAGACCTCGAGACGCGGCCCCAGCACGTGAGACAACATCCGCAGATAGACTCTGTGTGTAGAGGTTTTCCTGCCAACCTCTACACCAGCTCAGATAAACTCCTTCCTAGAGCTACCCCTCCTTATGTGCTACACCAAGTCAAACCCGAAGACAGTGAAGTGGGTAGCTTACTTAGCCTTGAGTTGGGTTTGCATAGTGTTAAGGTTAGTTTAGTAAGTGTACACAGTCCCCAAAAAGGTGAAAGCAGAGCACTCCCTTAACCACATGCTTACAAGTCCACAGAAAATACAGTGCTACACTAGCTGCAATAAATAAGGTCAGTGTACACTACCGAGTAATTGAGTATGATTGTATCAAGGATTATAAGTGTTATTCAAATCTCTAAGCCCCAATACGCTCGAATAAGTGTAGGAGCATCCCTGTGGGTTTGAAACTAACACCACTCCTAAGAGGGCTCTATAAGCTCCCCAGTGAGCTGACACCTTCATAGCCTTTGAAACAGAATACCTCTAGGTTTGTATTCTTGACGTTAGCACTCTCCTCAGTAAACTCAGTATATTTTATTGTATTAAGAAATAGTTTGCTTACTCAAGTGTGAACTTACATTCTTTGTATTGTACCATAATACCTTCCCACGAATTGAGTTTACATGCTAAAAGCAAATTAATACTTAAAAGACATTTGGACTGAAAGAGAAATGAACAAAATGGGAAACTCAAAGCATTGTTGTGCTATGTTTCAAGCCAAGCCTGTAAATAACAGTATATTCAAAAGTTGTGCCTATTTGCCAAAGAACTAATCATCTTGTGTTGTTACTGAGTTTACCATTCTTGTAAGTGTACCACCCGACGTTTTATGCCAAGGCAAGTTGAGTTAATGGAATTTAATATATACAAAAGCACTAGATCCCGCAAGTTTTTTACAAACAATCCCCTCCCGAAGGATTAGCTAGTTTGTTTGGGAGACTGTTCAATATGTCATTTAGGTGCAACACACATGCATTAGGCTGAGGACTTCTCAGAAACACTGGCTGGACTAGAGGAAGATCTCCATAACCTCTAAGAAGCAGAAGGAATGATGCAAGCAGAAGGTCACTGAAGGCAACACGTCGGCCGAGAAAACAGGCAGGGGGGAATTGACGCATGCTGCGCAGCATCGTTTTGTGGTCCCACAGCTTGTCCCATCTCTCCCTGCTATCCTGCACATGTCCCGTGCATTCCGCACTAGGCAGCACCCTTAATATTTTCCATGTGTCCATCCTCCACTAGTCCTTTCACGACCTTGTACGAGGCAGATAGGATGGTATTGTTGGATAAACTGCACGCCGCCTGGATAAACGCTACCTGCAGCACACGCAGCTGAGCTCAGAAGGAAGGGTTACCACCCCTACAAGCTACCCTTGTCGCCAGCCGCCCAAGACGCGCACAGAAACCAGCGCACTCCTACCTCCATGACGGCCGGCCAATCAAGAGCTCACTCATCATTTCCACGCCCATCAGTGCGTGTATAAAAAAAAACGAAACTTATGCCGAGACTACAGTGTTCCAGGGTCGGCGAGACCGACACTCCTGCCCTCAAGCAGTGTTCCTGGGTCGTCGAGACCAACATTCCTGCCTCAAGCAGTGTTCGTATCGTCTAGTGCCTCGCTGCGCCGGCCTAGACTTCACAGCTTATTTCTGCTAGTTGTTATTACAACTTTCTCTCGTCGGGAAGGAAAGGGTTCCAGCGTCCGCTGCCCTTCGACGCGAGAAGTCGCCTGTCGCATGAGAGAAAAGGCCAGAATCAGCCTCTACACAAGCCAGCATAGACGAGCATACGTTCACAGCTTGGCCTCCCCTCGGACTCTAGTGCTTTTAATTGCTGCTTTCCGCCGCCTCCCGGCATAACGAATTGGCACAGTGTGGATTTTATTTTTCTTTTGAGCAATAAAAACACAGGGAAACTGACCTTCCCTTTTGTCTGCCTTAGCGCTTCGCTCCCCTTACTTTTACCCACTCCCAATTCTTTTCTTTTTCGAGTACTCTACAGTTTGGATCTGTAAAGTAAGTATACTCTGAGACCGGAAGCTAACTCTTGTTCTGGGAGACTGTCGCCCCGTCTATCTACCCCGTCCGCGGCTTCTCGTCAGCGGTGGGACAGCACTACACTGGGCAGGTCTAACCAGAAATCAGAAATCGTGGTTTTCGTTGGGGAGCCCGAGTTCCATGCGGGAAACAGCGGCTGGCATAGCTGCCGTGCTTTGCATTGGACTCAATAGTTCCTCAACGTGAGACACGTCATCTGGGTTCACGAGTCTTATTTTTGCTTAACCTGTTGGCTTTTTTAGAGCCATTTAGTTTGTTGACGCAAATACTCTGGACACCTGCTCTCTTTTCTAGTAACGTCTCTCACTTTACTCCAAAGGTAATCTAATACAGGGTATGCCAAAGCATAGGGCAGGCAAAAGACAGGCCGCTCATGCCAATCTAGCGGAGTCAGTAAAGGAAGTTCTTGCCACACCAAACCCATACACAGGGATCTACTTAGCACAGAAGGACGTGGCAGCAGTAGAGCATCGAGTAGAGACTGTGGAGGGTGTCATCCTGCTCATCAGGTCTCTGGAGGTGCCACCGCTCCTCGAATCTCTTCCTGACACCCCTCCCAAATCAGTCCTATTACAGCAGTTCCTATTCAACCTTGTCCGACGAGGACCAAAACCAAGCCTACGCTGCGACTGCTCTCCAGTGTCTGGCTTCACTCCTGCAGTTCGCCCGGACCAACAGCAACAATAGAGAAAAGTGAAATCAGCTACCCTTTCCGATACCCCGAGTTAGTCCACATCCTAGTTTCCAGCTAACACAGAAGTAGACTCCTCGTTGGGTGGGGAAGGCTCGTCGACTTTCGCCCAACGTTTCTACTTCCCTTCCCCCACCACGTGAGACGTCAAGATTAATTGTGTAACTTGATTCAATATTTTTATTTACAAAGCTTGTGCTGGGACCGCACACCTTCTTTGACTTACGTCATGATTTTACGTTTATGTGTACTTTTCACAAAGACTGTGGAGGCCGTCTGCGATACAAAGTACTGTGTGGCATGTTTGTGTAATTTTAGAGCGATCTTGATTGAACCCATGTGACGTCGGACTACATGCCCCATTTGAAGTGCACGCCAGCCTTTGGCCAGTTCTGGCGTCTTCGGACATATTCGCCACCTCCCCTTCTCTCATGCCTCGTACCATGCCTCGTACCCTCCCTCTTCCCCTACTGCCGCCTGGCTCTGCTGTCGTCTGTCTCCAAGCAGGTTGAGTCCTGCCGCCGCCTTGGGAAGGTTGCCTCCTCCGCTGTTACCTCGACGCTCGGTCGGGACGCACGTCACTTGGTAAGTTTTCCGTTAGCTGTGTCATGTTGGGTCGCACATTCTGGAGGTTCGCTTCCAGTTCGTTAAGTCACGTGTTCACCTCTCTTAGTTTTCCTCGGTTTTCTTTGTCGTTTTGGTTGTGCGTGGCTGGAGGTGTGTCGATGTGACACCGGTGGAGCTATTATTAATTGTTGCTATGTAATTAGTACTTTTTGTAGTAATTAACTGTTTCCCAGCACCTTGATTGTTTTTGTAAAATGAATTTACTAACTTAGTTGTAATTGCACCAGCATGCACACCTGTATTGTTTTGATTATAATATACGCACTACATTCATGAAAATTGGTTTCTTCATTTCCTTCATGGTATGACACTTATCCTGTGTAGTCTGTATGCCATTAATGTGGGTCAGGAGTTGTGTAGAAAACTCCTACTCGGGTCGGACACGTTTGAGTGGTTTTATTGCCTGCCCTGGCTGTGTGGTGCCTGAATTGGGCACAAGCTCTTCACATTCTTTACACAAACAATCCAGGCCACTGCATAAATTTATTGTAGAACCTCTACCTAACTATAGGCTCCGGGTCCCAAGAACTGTGTGCTTAGATCCAAGTAGTTAGATACAAATAACCAATTTTGACCACTACAAAGTTCAATAATTTTGTCTAAAATGTGTACAAAAATTTGTGTTTAACTGTTGCCGGTTTGAAAACAAACTAGTTTTAAATGAAATTATAATTTAATATAATAGCAGAGGTGCCAACCATTTACCAAAGCTTTCAGTAGTAACTTTGCGAAAAATCTGTAATTTTCAGTAATTTTCCATAGTGAACGTATTATGTTAACCCCTTGGTACATTGGCCGTAAAGTAGTCATATAGAAATAACAGTAACTGCACCATAAGAAATTGACAGGTTTCTATCCCCCTTACGGCGGCTAAGCACGGTACGGTGTGTTGTAGCATGTGACACTCAAAAGTGTGTGTTCAATTTTTACGGTTATTTCTTAGGGCGATTCTAGCATGGCCTTTAAATGTGTAGGCCTATACACAATCACATTACCTGATCGTCGGTAACTTCGGCATTTGTTGGATCTACAGCATCATTTAATTATAATATATTTTATCCTCGAAATTTCTACTAACTTCGAAAATGCTTGACATGTTTTTAACGTAAATATGTATTTATGGCGGCACCTTTGCCACACTGTTTACACTGAAGTCACAACTACACGATTCACAAAACATGTGTTGATGAGATACACTTGAAGCACTTAAACATGTCCACAACTGAGAATATTCTGAACGATATTTCTCAACAATCATCTGTTTCAAACTCATACTTAAATTTTAACATTCACATTAACATTCTTTCATTAAACTACGACAACATGGATAAGTTTCCAATATGTCTGATCAGCGGAAGAAGCAATAATATCCATGCATGACTCGATTCGATTGCATGAGTCAACATCAACAACCAATCGATAAGTCGGAAGTCTGCGGTCTCGCCCGAAGCAATATGAACAATATATTGTATGAGAAACATAAGAGAACCTTCCGATGCGTGCCGCGCAAAGCGTAAACAAACAGGTTTGTAAATACGCTACCATCATCAAAATATGGTTTCAGCAAACTAAAAAAGTATGAAGCAAAACAATGTTTGTGTGCCGGAGCGTGGGATAGGAAATAGTGCGTCATACGATCCACACAGCTACGAATCAAAATGCACGCATACACAATGGAACATGTCTGTCTATTTACAGTCGGGCGGAAGCTAATAAATCTGTAGCTTATCAACAGAATCTGTACTTCCCTAGTAAACCATCGTAATTCGTATAAACTACGGATAATCCGTAGTAGTTGGCACCTCTGAAATAGGCAGGCATTTTCTAATAAAATATTGACTGTTCCCTTGTTCCCAGAAAATTTTGATTCATAGTGACACAACACAAAGTTTTACAGAGAGGATAGCATTTCACACAATCACATATGCATACACACATGGTGAATTTTCGTATCTTGAGAAACAAAATATTTAAAAAACCATGCATCAGGTTAAAAAACCATGCATCAGGTTAAAAAACCCTTTGTTTTTAAAATTGCTATCCAGCGATACCACTGTAGATCCCCCCTGCCCAGCTGCCATGTTGTTTAGGAGGGGGAAAACTTTGAAATATTAAATAAGAACCCCCTTTTTTATTGCAGATTTAGATTGACCAAAATAAAAACTTCTTTAATAACAATTTTTTTCGTTGCATGACAGATGGTGCACTAATCGATGCAAAACAAGTACACGAATGCTGGAACTGTAACCATGGTGTGGAGGTCGGTACGCCAACATTGTTCAGCTGTTTTGTAACATTCATTCTTTTATACATTCATTCATTATGCAATTTGATTTCACTGTGTGCACGTTTTCCCTCATTTCTCACCTTCTTTCATAACCTGACTGCATTATTAGTTAGAATGCAGTATAATACGAAAGAAGATAAAATTTAAATGTTTACATTTATGGTGAATGTGGCAGCAATATTGGCACTGCTGCGACCCTGTATGTGTAACGTTTTTCAGATAGGATGTGGTCAAGCAATTCATTTTTTGGGATGTTCAGCAGTTCTCCACTGAAAGAACTGTACAACTAGGAAAAATGAACTGTCAAAGAACAGTTTCTGGAGAAAACTATGAAATTGTGATATTAGTTGCAGTGAATTACAAACCCCACATAATCACTCAGCAATTAAGTTGTAAATCGAGATTTAGTCTTAATACTGTTTGACAAATTTTTTAATGTAGAAAATATCATCCATTTCATATCATTCTCAATCAAGAACTTAATGGGAATAATTTCTAAAACTGAGTAACTTTTACCAGTGGTCGCTTCAGCAAATACAGAGACCCCAAGTTCTTGGTACAAGTATTGTTCTCAGACGAGTCGACTTTTACACACTACAGTATTATTAATTGACACAACATGCATTACTGAAATGTGGAAAACCCATATTGGTTACGCAAAGTTGAACATCAGCATCCAAGGAATATGAATGTTTGATGTAGAAAATTGGGTAACAAACTCATTGGTCCATTCTTTACTACTGGCAACTTAAATGCTGATAAATACAGAACATTCTTGGAGGGCAATCTTCCAGTATTGCTTGAAGACCATTACCCGGATTTGTGACAAACAGTACGGGTTCAACATAATGGCTGCTCTGCACATTATTCTGCAGCAGCACTGGAATAAAAAGACTGCGTGTATAATCGTCCAAGGATCGGAAAAAACGATCAAGTGTCTTGGCCTGCAAGACTGACAGATCATGTTTGTGGAGAAGAGTATAATGAGAACACAACAATGCACGGTAACATAGTTCAACATATTACTAATGCATGTCAGAACATTACACCAGAAACACTTTTCAATTATATTGAATCATTTCAAGTGCAGGTAAATAAGTGCATGAAAGTGATTTTTGAACACTTATTGTGAATCTAACAAGCACCACAACAGTGAATGAAAAAAGGGACTATTGTTAGTAAAGCATGCAGATAGTGAGAGGCACAACAACTCACTTATATTAAGCACCCAGCCAGTGAGAGCCACGACAACTCTAGTCAATAAAGCACCCCGCCAGGGAGAGGCACGACAACTCTAATCAATAAAGCACCCCACCAGGGAGAGGCAAAACGACTCTCTCTATGAAGCACCACGCCAGTGAGAGGCACGACAACTCTTAAGTCAATAAAGCACCACACCAGGGGGCCTTTTTAATAAAGCAAGCCGACAGTCAGAGGCAAAGACACTCTATTATAAAGCAACCCACCAGCAAGAGGCAATATGACTAATTTATACAGCATGCTGCTAGCGAGAGACAAGGGGACTGTCAATAAAGCAGTCCGACAATGAGGCAAGGGGAATATAGTTAGTAAAACACCCAGCCAGTGAGAGGCAAGGAGACTCACATTAACCCTTTAACTGCTACGCTGTAGTTATCTTGAGCTGTGTAACACAGTGCATGCCAGTGCTATGCTCGAGATAACTCTATTTCGATATTTTTCTTTCTACTGCACCTGATGATTATACTCACGCTCATATTTTAAGTTTTAAAAGCAAGTGCTATCTGTTTACATCTCTCGAAACCTTGAGTAGTTTCTTTTCGTCACAGTAGAGCGCACATAAAGCTTAGTACGCACAACATGCACTGTTTTCTTTTCTGCGCTCTATTTTATTTTGTCTCACGTATTGCCATGCTTGTATGCGAGTGTTATACGTTGGCTTTGCTTGGAACTTCACGTAGTTTCTTTTCCCACAACAGAGCGCACATAAGGCTGTTTCTGAACAACACATGTATTTTATTTTTCGCGGAATTTACTGCAACTGCTTCACGTTAGAACAATGACGTCGAAATGGCGTGCCAATGTCTTGCAGCCAGAAGAACAAATAGATAATTGCAACTCTTTAGATTCCGATGTTTCAAGTTTTGAAAGTGAGGAAAATTGTGTGACAACTGAATCAAGTGATAGATAGTGATGAAAGTGTTGAAAACATAAATGTAAATGCGAAAAAAAATTAAGACTTTCTACGCCTGGCATAATGAAAGTAAAAATACATTTGGTACATAATTTTGATATGAGTTTTTTTGGTCTAACAAGTAACATTATTACTTCAGAATCAACCAAACTTGAGTTTTTTGAGTTATTATCAACAAATGATTGTGCAAATATTGTTGCTTTGGAAACAAACAGGTACATGTACAAACTGTAAACAACACAGAACTCGGCCCTCATTCGTGCGTTACAAAATGGGCCGTCACAAACTGTAATATTTTTTTCTTGCCATCACAATGCTGATGGTTAGAAATAAACATCTTGTCATTGCAGAACACTGGTCAACAGATTCAATGATGCATGCACCAGTATTTTCCGAAATTACGTCACGGGATAGATACATTGTACTTCTTAGCATGCTTCATTTTTCTGACATTGAACACTCAGAAGATGGTGACAAGCTAAAAAAATTATACCTACTGTGGAGCTCGTGAAGGCTTGTTTTGCTAATAATTTTGTTACTATTTCAAAAGTTGTGCACAGATGAAAGCCTTGTGCTTTTCAAAGGCAGACTATCATTCAAACAGTACAAAAATATTAATATTTTCGAAGTACAAAAAAAAAAAAACGGGATAGAGAATAACTTAGAAGTTTTATTTTATTTTATTTCTGTGCACTTCGTTTGATCCCAAAACAGGGATATGGAGCATGGCAATAATAACATTGAATGTGTTCATTAGTGTTTTGGAGTTATAAATTATTTCCTATTGAAGTTAATATGCAACAACTTTAACCTAGTTGTTTTCACTATTTCTTGCCGCTGATAATATTTATGCTTCATTATGCCATTCGTTTCTCGTATTTTATGCGATGCGTGAAGAAAATCTAATGCCTGTGTGTCGTTTCCCCAACTCAATTCTGGCAAATTATACGTCACATCTTCATTACAAACAGACAAGTCTTAGTTCTTATTTCATTTTGCAGTGATAAAAGATACAATATTAATTTTATCACTGCATGTTATGAAGACTAATTAATGGGAAGCACGCAAAACCACAATAAACACGTTGCTTCACGTAACCTAAACAACCGCCATTTTATCGTCAATTCGATTCTTGCGAAACTCGCTTTCGAGTTGAAAATAGACTTATCGATTCACGTAGCAATATATCTCGAATCAAACACGCAATACGAAACACATCATAAACATTGCGCAATTCTTTTGTAATTTTAACTCTGTATATTTTAATTAATTTCTGTTCGTAAAAAATTGTTCCCGTACGAACGACACTACTATAAACAGTTCGCCACAAGACCAAAATGAAGCCACATCCATCCTGGTCCATTTTTTCCCGGTAATCACCAGGAATTCATGCTGAATTCAAGGATAATTCCCGGCGATACAAATTCACGCATATTTCCCACTTTTCCCGAAATTCCCGGCCGGTGGCCACCCTGTTTCTCATTTAAAGTGGCCTAAAAACAGACGTGTAATACCTGGTCACTACACCATCACTATTTGAATCCCAATAATATACTGTAATATGCATACGTTGTTTTTGCAAAACTTTGTTTAACGATTCGTCGAAACAAACTACAACTTTCTTCCCCTCTAGCATTTAACTAATTTCATCCATGAAATACGATGCTGGGCCAAATATAACATAAAAACCTAGCTTATCTCGCTGTAACTGACGTTTCCTTGCTATGACACTAATCTGGAAACATTGTTGTTTCACATGGTACAGATTTGAAAAAAAAAAAATAAATAAATAAATAAATCTGTAGGCCTACCTTCACAGAAGTTTAAACTCTCAGCCTACTTAGGGTTTTCTGCCTTCAATGTGACTCATAATGGAACGTCGGCCCATATTGCTTAAAGAATAAATTAACATCGCATCAATTGCATCTTGCAAAATTATCACCAGGAACTTAGCAATTCATTTAATAGTAGTAGGATCAGTTAACCAATATGACCTAAATACAGTCAGTTTCTTCCTGTCATGGCTGTTTTACCTAAATCAATTACATAATAGGAAATATCACTCATATTTTTAATGCATTCAATCATTTTCATAAAACACACATGAGATCACGTTATGCTGTAACTTTTAAACATCTTTATCACTGCACGTGCCAAAAAGTTCAGGCGTGTTCCTCCATTACACGGTTTGGTAGATAAAATACAATTTAAATGTAAATCCACTGACTTCAGAATTGTTCAGATGATATTAATTAATACTTGCACGTACCATTGAAAAAAATATTAGCGCCATAACAAGTAAACAATAAACAACCGACAACGAACGAATAATGAATGTATCAGCATGCCGGATGGTAAGAACAAAAGCGAAATGTGGATCCTATGTTGTCAAGTACGAGCATTCAATTTCTACTTTGAACTGTTGGGGAAAAACACTACAACTCTTAAAAACCCAATTTATTAACAAAAAGTTTATTAAAATTTTGCACTATAGGCAAGAAACACCATGGCAGAGTAATTTTTCACCACTGTGAAAACTTTTAAACATCACAATGCATTGTCAGGGAAACCACTAGTCTGGCAACACTGGCAGTAACCACTGAAAATTCTGGTACACAACAGAAAAAAATACTTGTTTCTGACACGAAAAACTGGTACCTCGCATCAAATCCACTGTTCTACAAAACTATTGGTACGAAAAGATACATGGAACTTGAAAATTTGTATTTGTGACAAGAAAATGGTATATAGTGTTAATACCAACCGCGGAAATGTTCGCTTGCTAAATTTTGAAATTACAGTTTTTTTTTTTTTTTTTTAATTAATTTATTTATTTAGAGAATTCCCTGACTTCTCCAGACGCCTTAAATTCCCTGACTTTTCCCGGTCGCACACCACCCTGATAGAGGAAGTGAGGCAAGAAGTTTTTCTGTGGCACCCATCATGGGACGCGAAGACCTACAAGAGTAAAGAGGGCCAAGCCTTGAGCACTCACCCCTGAGAAGGCACCAACCCAAGAAGTTCGGAGTAAAATTTAAACTCAGTGGCGCCCTAGACATCCCAACCGCAACATGGACTCCGATGTTAAGCCCAGCGAGACGCCCTCCGAGCCTTGTGATGCCCAGGACTGCCCACAAGAAGGGACCCACCGAGTGAGTGACATGTGTCCATTGCGGGATGGAGTATCATCACTTGTGTCTCGGATGGGAGGACACCCCCAAGAACATGGACGGCCTCGAATACAGATGCGCCGCCTGCCATGCCCAACAAAAGAAGTGCGTGCACCCACAATGCCAGGGCATCGGAGCCTACCATGTACAGTACATCACATGTCCCTTATTCTACCACTACACGTGCCTTGGTTGGGTCGATGAGCCACGCGACTTCCAAGGGCTATCATTTCAGTGCAGGGTCTGCAAGATTGCCGCCGCCGAAGAAGTCCATGTACCAAGAAGCCTGAGAGCCAGTTCTCCCGCAGACAGAAGAAGTACGGGGCAACCAATGCTGCCTCAATTCGCGAGCAAACCCCATGAAAGCCCTGACGTATTCCTCCGTGAATGTGAAGAGGAACTGAAGACGAGCTGCATGCCACAGAAACATTAGGTGCAGCAGGTGCATTCTCAGCTGAAGGGCGACGCCACTGCCTGGTGGGAACTACACGGCGAGTACATGAATTCGTGGACCCAGACAGACTCATTGCACGATTTTTCGGAGCAGAAGTAATCAACAGACTCACCAGAGACCTTTACTGTGCTCCCCAGAAGCCTGGTGAAGACGCAACGACCTTCATCCGACGCAAGGCCCAGATGTATTACAGAGTACACCTAAACAGCCAAGAAGAGGCCAGCATTAGAGTCATTCTAGAAATGATGCCGCCAGCCTTAAGGTCCTTCTTGTGCAACCGAAGCCCACAACCATAGAACAGTTGATCGGACGCACCAAGGCCCTTGAATTAGACAAGCCGACGCCTCGACAACCTTCAAGCAACACTGCACCAGTAAAACTTACGAGCCAGAGACCTCCCCGGAGAAGATGAAGCTGCCACCTTCATAGCATGCACTACCACGCTGCTGGTACTGCCCTTCCTACCACTTTCACAAGGACTGTGAAGTGTATCGCACCCAGAAAGCGCAACATTGGGCCAACCAGGAGCGAAACCGAAGCACGGAGCAGTCGGGAAACGGTGTGGCAGGGAACCAGACCAGACCCGCCAACCCAGCACACCACAACAAAGGGTCTACGGCCTGAAGGTCAACACCAAACCACATTGCCTTCCACGCTTATGGGTGCAAACAGCCCACGATTAAATACTGGCCACATTGGACACAGCAGCCATGGCCGATTTCATCAAAACACAAATTCTGACTCCTGAGACTAGAATCACCATGAAGTCTACAACATTTACTGTCCAGCTGGCCCGCCAACAAGAGTACCTGCCTGTAGAAGGGGAAATCAAAATCCCCCTCACCATGATCGCCGGGACGAGCGACACACAGTTCTTCGTGACCAAGGAGCTAAACGAAGAAATGATTCTGGGCCAGCCTTGGCTAACCAATGAACAGTGCATCATAGACTGCGGCAACAAGAAGGTGAACCTAGGAAAAATGTAGCAACACACACTCCACAGGGACACGCCACCTTCCGAGCGGCCCATGCAGATCATCACGGCCAAGGACATACAGTCACAGATCAACAAACCTCACCTGGACCAGCTGCTAACCCTCCTCAACCAGTATACCTCGACATTCCAAGCAGGAGGAGTCTTGAAGCAAACCAAAGCCAGTGAGCAAGACATTCAGCTGAGTCTCCATAGGCTGATTTTCTGCAAACTCAGAATCCTGACCACTGGCAAGCAAGCCATCATCCACGAGCAAGTAGATTCCATGCTGCAGCAACGCATTATCGAGCCTGCCGACTCACCCTACAATTCTCGCATAGTCCTGGAAAAGAATAAGAATGGTGATACCCACTTTTGAATTGATTATTCTCCACTAAACAAGATCATTCTCCCGGTTGCCCCTCCAGTTATCAACATAGCAAACACCCTTAGAAGCCTGAGCAAAGCCAAAATCTTCTCGACCCTAGATATGCAGAGTGGACATTGGCAAGTTCCAGTTCGGCCAGAAGCATGCCTATACACTGCATTCACCACTCCGGAAGGACATCAGTACCAGTTTCACGCCATGCCTTTCGGGCTCAAGAATGCCCTAGCCACTTACCAACAATTGATGAACACACAGTACTGGTCAACAATCTGGGGCGCTTCTGTATCACATACCTGGATGATATCATTTTCTCCTCCGACTGGGAGCAACACCAAACTCACCTGCATCAAGTCCTAGAATGATTTCAGAACCATGGACTAACCACTCGCCTCAGTAAATGCCACTTTGGGAAGACGACCACAGAGTATCTGCACATCATCACCCCTGAATGAAACCAGCCTAAAGACCAGAAAGTACACCAGATCCTGAGCACCGAATCTCCAGGGAACCGTAAGCAGCTATGCCAGTTCCTGGGCCTTTGCAACTGGCTACACGACTTCACCTCAAAGATCTCCCACTACATGGAACCATCAACAAAATTATTATCAAGCAAGCTAAGACGCTGGACCTGGGACACAACCGAAGAGCAAGCTTTCCAGGCCCTCAAGGCCCAATACCAAGAGCTGCCTATGCTGCACCGGCCAGACCCTCAAGCACCTCTGATACTCCAGACTGACGCCAGCCAGACCGGCTTGGGCGCCGTCTTGTTCCAGGAAACCCCCCCCCCCCCTCCACAAGCATAGAAAGGTCATCGGGTTCGCAAGCACACAACTCAGCCCCACTGAGCGACGCTATGACACCCATGAGCAAGAATGTCTGGGGATCGTCTGGGCCATCACAAAGCACCACCATCTGCTGGAAGACCGCCCGTTCGTGCTACGAACTGATAACAGAGCCCTCAAATGGTTACAAACCACGAACGCAAAGAAATCAAAACTCACTAGGTGGACACAACTACTCCAGGAGTTTGATTTCGAAATTGAGTATTGCCCTGGACGAAATAATCAAATGTCAGATGCTCTCTCGAGGTATCCAGAGCCCACCCATGAAACTTCAGGTCTTCGTAATTGGGAGAATGTGCTGCCACCAGAGCCATCCCTTGCGAGCACCAGTCAGGCAACCCACAAGCTCCAGAAGATCTCCTTTAATAACAATTTCGACACCTTCGTAGATGAACAACAGAATGATCCAGAAGTCCGCCACCTACTCGCCAGCCGCTCTGGACTCTACAAGGAAGACAAGGGGTACATCTGGATCAAACCAAGCCACACCAGTGATTGGAAACTCTGGGTTCCACATTCCCTCTGGCTATCACTCTGCCACTACTTTCACGACCATGAGTTAGCCGAACACCCAGGAACCAACGAGACAATGGCACAAATCCACCGACGCGATGCATGGCGACGAAGTTCGAGGGACATCCCGACCTACGTCTCCCGCTGTCAGAACTGCGCCACCCTCAAGCCGAGTGCCACCTACCAACAAAAAGGAAAGATAAGGAGATCAGCAAGACTTTGGGAACAAATTGCCCTGTATCTCATAGGCCCTTGCTCTAGAAGCACATCTGCCAAAACCAACCTTCTCGTCGTTACCTACCTATTCTTTTGGTGAGTCGAATCCTTCCCGTTGACCCACATAGACACCGGAGTAATCATCGACCGACTAGAAAATGATGTTTTCTCACGCTGGGGTTACCCCAAGAATACACTCTCTGACAATAGACCCCAATTCATAGGCAAGCAATGGACTACAGCCTGCGCCTGGTAGGAAGTGGAATGCTGGACCATGCCCACCTATCACCCAAAAGCTAACCCAACAGAGCGCCGCAACCAGGAGCTGAAGAAGGGTATATGCCTCCACACGCAGTGAGATCACCGCCATTTGGATAAAACTCTACTAGCAATCCTATACCATCTTCGCACCCTAACTAATGAAGCTCTTAAGGCTTCCCCAAGTGAACTACTGTTAGCATCCAACCTCTCCCGACCCAGGGAATGGGAGTGGAAGATAATCACCATCCAGGCACCAGCTACCCAGGAAGTTCAACAAGCAGCAGCTTCACGCATTCGCCGAGCCAATAAGAACCAGACAGCCTACATCAAGCAGAAATACTCAGCCCTACAAAGGCAAGCAGGCCATCACACACTACAAGAGGGACAGACTGTCTGGCTGTGGACACACCCTCTCCAATCGACGTCAGCACTTCCACGCCGGGCTAGCACCCAGATAGGAAGGCCCTTACCAGACAGCACAACGAAGAGGACAAGTCTGGTGGGACCAAAACACAGCCGGCACACTCAGGAAGGTCTACAGGTCAAACCTAAAAGCTATTACCGACCCACTACCGCAGCAGACGACTCCGCTCCAGCAACAGACACGATTGTGTCCATCTCAGCCAGCCGATCCTTGGAGGGACTACACCTTCGTGGAGCAAGAAGGCCACACAGCTTCCAGACGGAAGCTACCCAGAACCTCCCAGGCTGTCAGCACGGAACCCAACCAGAACGACCTCCAACAGCCTGAGGAGCAACCACCACCCCATCCGGGGAACCAGGAGGAAGCAGCCCCCAGACCGCAGCCTAAACTCTTCGTCAACCAAAAAGATGGACACCCCATAGAAGCGAGGCAGCATGGGCCGTCCGGCCCTAGTCTCACCAAGACTCCTTCCTGCCTAACCACCTCCAACTCACGAGAGGCAATCATCCAACCCAGTGCTACAGCAAACGCACCATCACCAAACGAGGGCCACCTGATCAGGACCAGTGGACCTCCGCCCAGCGAGCAGGCGAGCAAAGGCTGCCATAGCCTCCAGCAACACAATCAGGGCGCTGCCTACACCACCTCAACCAACCCAAGGGCACGCGCCCAACCTCCCCCTGATACAGTCATCAAGAGCTACCTGCTGGATACCAGAGACATCACCCCTCTTTGGCGGACTTGCCGGGGGGACCCCATACAGCAGCAGGGGCACTACAGGGAGACCTCCCTGCGCTCCACAAAGCCGCGCCCATACCAGTGGCCTCCAAGCAACTCCTGGGTGAGTCCATCAACCAGAAGGGACCCTTAATCTCAAGAGAGAGATGTACCATGTAAAAAATTAACTATTGCATCTTAAGAGAAAGATTGTAAAGTTCACGACCCTCCATTCACTCTAAGTTGAGTTTTAGGATAAACAAAGTAAATTATAAACAAACATGTTAATTGGTTGCAGACAACCATGCACTGTGATCTTGCATAAGAAATAGAGCTTTATTATCTGTCATGTACATATAAATTTACCACTCCATCACCTAATGAAAATGTTTTAACAAATATATAATATTTACAGATGCTACAAACGCTATCTGATCATGACTATAATTATGGTTAGCGGACGACAAGTCCGTACAGTTGAATCACGAGTTATTTAACCACTGAGGTACTGTTAAACGTACGAGTCTCTTGGTACACTTGCCAGTATTTAGAGATGTATGATACTATGAAAATACCAAAAGTTTAGTACAGTAATAATAACCACGGTAAAAATAGGTCAGCAATATCACAATCAGACGTAATGTTTTTTTTTTTTTCAAAGTATTTTTAGACATTAACGCGTCAATGTTGTGGCAACTGCCAATGGTTTTTCCGTGTATCCATTTTCCATTCCAGTTCGCCCGAACCAAAATTCATTGATTTTTTTTGTTCCGTCCTTGCGTAGATTTATGTTTACATAGCTTGCGGATTAAGTTATGTGATGCTGGGCGTGACCAGTGAAAATATCTTGCATGCTTTTCACTGTGGTGATGTTTGTAAGGCAAGAATAAAAATATCGCCTAACATTCTTTACAAAAAAAGTATCGTAAATTGTCGACAGATTGTTTGGTGATTTATAAAAACGTAATTTTTCCAAAACTGAGTACAAAATAATTCACGAGGACTTTACAGTAAGTTTAGTCATTCATTTTGTTGACAACTTTATTTCGGCATTTTCGTTACGTTAGTACCAGAATATTTTAATATGACCGTTAGTCGTGGCTTGATAATTACAATTAAATTTTGAAATATACTGTAATTGCACATTATGTCAATATTTTTATAAAGTTTTTTTGTAATTTTTGTTTCCGTATGTCGATAGCGCGTACAAAATTTTCACGCAATATCGTTTTAACGTATACGGACAGCATTGTTTCCTTACGATACAGACTGTACACAGTATTGTCAGTCGGAAATAATACGCCAGCGCGCTGCACAAACTGAGCCAATTAGAATTTAGTGATGTGCAATGATGTTACATAATTTGTTTACTTCAGAACTCAACTTAGAGTGAATGGAGAATAACCTTGTTTTATTTTTATACAGATAGCCGGGCAATAAAGCAATAATGCCATGAGGCATGCCCGGCGCCTTGTGTCATTCTCTTCCTAGTTAAGGATTAGCAATAGATTTTTTTTTGGGAACCTCGCTTTCCCGTCCGGGAGGGAACTGAGGCATCGCTACTACGTCCTTTATAAATATTCAAGCCAAAGCTCGCCTTCCTATTTTTGTTACCATGTTTTGTGTGGTGTACAGGTTAGGCCTAACATAACCACATGTTGCCAATTTGGTTATTTGTGTATTATTATAATGTATGCACATTTTGTGTAGTCCAGAATAACCTGTTACTGTAATAATTTGATTGTGAGAAGGACTTATTTAACTTTGGGAAATGCATCACATAATACTGTATTTATTTACAGTCGCTGCCATGATGCTTAAACCACGTGCACTGACTTTGTAAATTATGAGAGAGTATGCATGGAGGAAATACTTGTTGTAAATAATGTTATTAACATGCGTGAAAGTGTTTTATAATTGTTTTGTATTAATTAAGTTGCAGCAAGTAACGTAATAATACTAGCGATTATGTTTTGTTTGTGAGGCGAGATATTATTTGTTCTCTTATGTTGGCAACCCTGCAGAGCAGACAGCAGCCGTGCAGCCATTTTAAAACCACCTGCCTAACGAGACTTCCACCCCCTCGGATGGATATGAAAGGCGCATCTCGTCAGCTAGAAATCAGTGTTTCCTAGGGCTCGGCTCCTACTGAGTTTTCTAGGCACTCTCCCCTTCCTGACGGGTTGCGTCGGTAGCCTGCCACCTAAGCCCTCCTACCCAAACCTGCTCTACCTCCCTAGTGTCTGGGAACGACGTAGCGAGTCGAACACCCTAGCGGTCGTGCTAATTTGGGAAAGCACCAACTTCGTCAGTTCTATTGGCCGCCACGAGGTGCGCCTAGTGTATCCGCTGGAAAGCAGAAGTTGATTAAGTTAGAGGCTCCCGCGCAGTGTAAATCACGTGACGTAGTAACAGTGTTATTTTAATCAAAGAAAGCAAGTTGTAACTTTTGTAATTAAGGACTATTATTCAATGTCAGTGGAATTTTGTGAATCTGTGAAGGGTTATACAGTAATATTGCGAACTCTTGTAAACATAACGTTTAATAAACCAGTGAAACCCAGTTAATTATTCCCCGTTTTTCGTGAGCTAAATGTCTGAGTTAGTGATTCACATCACCCCTGAAGAAGTAAATAGTTTGGACAATTCTAGACAGTAGGCCGCCACTGCACGACGCCTCGTCGCAAAACCAGTAACTTATCCCGGCGGCCTTATTCCGGACCATAAAAGGTTACCAGGCCCGAGCCTACACTACCTTAACTCAGTGCACAGTAACAGGAACTAGCTGCCCCTCAGGCCCAAGCCTGCAAACAAGTGCACTTGAGTAAAATTATAAAGGAGATTCAACGAAGACGGATACCGTTACTTAGCCCTATAGAAACTCCACCACGGCCCTTGCTCCTGCATCGGTGCATGCAGGAGATCATCATCGAAGACCGCCAGTAGCCTAAGCGGGCTGCTCCAACCTCAGAGCGGAAAGGAAGCTGCTCAAACAACTCTTTTAAAGGTGAGTGGACACCAACCTTCCCTCTAGTAAAAGAAAATCTGAAACCCCTTCCTCTGCTCATATGGGGGCATTGGCCCTTACCAAGGGACAGCACTCTCCCTAGGAACGCTAGCCCCTCGCAGTTCACAGGAAGAGTCTGCTCGCTCTTCAAGCCAGGGAGACCATGTTCTGGTGCTGCTTACGTAGAGATATCACATAGCGCTGGAATGACAGCATTTTCTCTTCGAACTGCTCTGGCAGTTTCTGTGAAATTGTAATTCGCCGTCTTATTGGGAGGTCTCCCCTTTTAATGAATAGGCAAATCCAACCATTGCTGGCACAGAATTCATTGTGCGTAATATTTCTTCGTCTGGCAATTTGGTTTGCCTCGAATTGTATAGTTTCCATTGTCATGGCATAGACCGATTTTCTTATGTCTATTATATAGGTATAAACTCCATCTTCAACTTCAGGGTTCTTCCATTTTCCTCCACGGAAGGCATGTTTATATTTTTGTGCCGCCTTCAGTTTTTCGCGTAACACAACACCTGACACATTTTGCATCCGCATCGAATTTCCTCGCGTAAGCTATGACCTTTAACTGAAAGTGAGCCATGTAGCTGCACATTTTTCTGCTCATTTCCACATTTATATTGACGAAACAAGGTACCATATCGTACAATATCACGCTAAAGCTACATCAATGTGACACTGAAAACAATTATAGCATGACTCGGCCCGAGCCAGTGAACTGTGGCAACACCTTGTCTGTGAAATGTAGCAACACTGCATTGGCTGTGAATCACTAAGCAAGCCATTGCCATGCAGAGAACTTGCTGCCCATTCCTCACCGCCCCTCTCTACCTTCCCCTCTCTCTCCAACACTACCTGAATACACACAAACACACATTGCATGTAGCTTCCTTGCAGTCCTGTTTTCAGGAAGGAGGAGCAGACTGCGGTAACGGCGCTAGCGTGACCCGCCTCATTATCAGTCCTACTGTAAGCAAACTAACTGCAATATCAGTCTATGTACCACTAAAATCACCTCCTGCACTGGTTCAAAATACGTGGTATACGGTTTCTTGCATGCCAAACAGCTCTGCCATCAGATAAACCCAGAAAATCTTTCCAAAAAGGGAGAGGGTGCCTATACACAAGCGGGGCCTATACACACGCAGGGCCTATACGTGAGTAAATAGAGTATACATTTTATTCACAAGTTTGAAAGAATGCTAAATTCATCAGGGGGCTCAAATGAACAAGTACAATGTTCATCAGCAGATTAGGTAAGGCGGCAGCAGCAGAATGGGCAAGTTGGAAGGACACAGAGTGGTAAATTTTTGAAAAGGCAAAAGATGCTTTCCTGCAAAAATATTGGGAAGTGTATGTACAGGATGATTGCAATATTTGTTCGCAGGCAGGTACCAGCGTAGGAGTGGCCCCATGGTCAACTATGTACAGAGAGGTTGTACAAGTAAGTGCAGTACCTAGACAACAAAATGGCAGAAGAAAGATTTATTTCACACATGCCCAACCACTGCACATTCCAAATTGTATTTTGGGCAGTCAGCCAAAGAAAATCAATGATCTCTTTCATTTACTCATTTACTAGAGTCCATTGATCGCAGGGATGAGCAGGAGGAAGGACTGAGGGAACGAGAACAAAGAAATAGAGGGATTGATGGTCAGCAGAGGAACATGAAGAGGGGGGAAGGGGTGTAACGAGCAGCCAAGAAACAAATAAATAGAGAATGTGACAGGAGGGTGCAGGACCAAGAGCATCATGATAAGGGCGAGAGGCGAGTAAATTGAAACCTCCATAGGAGGAATTGACAGAGAGGGCAAACTAATGAACACACGGATGACAGAATCCTTCAGCGTGACCAAGGAGGCATAGCATCAGGATAGGGGCGAGAGGCCCCTTAATTATCGAATTTTGAAAAAAAACAATTCTTACAGAAGGTTCCTATGGGCCCAGGGGCAATTTCCTTCAAAATTTCATGGTTCTAGGTCCAGCGGTTTGGGCTGTGCGTTGATGAGTGAGTGTGTCAGTCAGGACACTTCATTTTATATACAGTGACTAAAAAGGGGGAGAAGTTGTCAGAGTTACGATTTGTCCGTGTTATCGAGGGGCATCCGGGGAGGAGGGGTAATCAGTCATTAATCACAAGAAACGTGAGGAAATCAGTACGCTATAATTTCTACAAGCAAAAGAGATGGCAATATATACTGCTTTGTATGTATCAATTTACAGGAGGGGGGATAGTGGGGAAATTATCACTGTAACGGGAGAACTATAAAAGAAAGAATGTCAAACAATTTGGGCCGGCCACTTCAGGCTGATCTGTTTTTATCTGTGCTAGAAGCTGGCACCAAGGCACCCTTCTATCACATAAAAATTCTCACCACCTTCTCTCACCTGGCTGACGACAGTCTATGTGCGTCCGTGTGAGTGTGTGTGTGTGTGAGAGAGATAAGCTAGGGTGGGAGAGCGCGAGCGTAAGTAGTCAAAGTCAATTGGTACAGTCTCAACAGTAATAAAAACACCGCACGTGACCACACGCAACTCACGAGATGTTTACGTGAAAAATTGCTCAACATCAGCATGTCACAGTGTCTGTCTGCAGCCAGCTGCTAGTTTCCTACGAGAAATTGTTTTTTTCAGGGCCTCTTTGCTAGAATACGAGGCCAGGAGCAAAGTTAATCGCAGTCTACCTTACCTCCTTTTTTTTTGTTTAGTTGAAGTCTACGGCCGTGGTTGAAGTGATAATGTGCGTTTGTAGGCTTCCCTTCATACTATCTTACCTTGGCTGCGTCGTCATAGATCAGTGACGTCTTTACACACTCATTACACTTAAAAGAAATTTCACAGATACTATCAACATTAACGGGAACTCAATAAAAGCCCATTCATTTTAACCATTTAACTTTTTCAAAAGCGAGGCCTTCTAGAATATGCGACCCTGGGCAAAAGCCCCTTTCTGCCTCCTCCCCTTTCTTAAAATTTATTAAGCCCTGTTTTTTTATATTGCGCCGGCCTCTAGCGTAGTGGGTTAGGCATCAGTTTACGGTGCGAGATGGCCTGGGTTTGAATCCTTGCTCAGGCATGGATGTTGTGTTGTTCTTTCACCTCACTTCCCCCTCATCGGCTTGCAAGACGTTGTTAAAGGGCCGTAAAATCCTCTCACGACAATGCCTACATTGCAATGCAAACCAATGGCTTTTAATTTTTTTTATTAATGTCCGGAACAAATTGTTTTGCAATCTTGAATTTATACCTCACATACCAGAACAAAATAAATTTCCCTTTAGGTGCCATTGTGACGTGTAGTTACAGTCCAATTCACCAGCATCATACTGAAATGTTTATTTATGACGCACGTACGTGTATGGCTCACGTGGTGAATAGGGAGAACAGATAAAGAAGCGAGGTCTGCCTGCTGAGTTGCATCTCCACTTGCGCACTTGCTGAGTTGCATCTCTACTCGCGCGCCTCGCTAGCAATGTTTAACCACACAGAACTTGTCAGATATTTTACGGTGGGATTATTAAAGGCTACGTAGCGATGAGCAACTGCTTTTAAAGCTTAATACTGTTTTTAAATAAAATGTGATGGATTTTAATGAGGCGGACACAATTTTCTTATGTTTTTTGACCAAAAAACAATTTAACTAAAATTAATTTTGTTTTTTGAAATTCTGTCTGAGTTACCCGAAGTCCGGGACATCGAGGTCCGAATTCTCGAGGGTTCACTGTATTAAGATTAATATTTCGAGCAAAAATTACCCCAGTTATCACTTGCAAAATGCAATGTTACAACAAATGGCACAAACTGATTAAACAGACTTAGTTAGGCATTGTTGGTCAGTTATGTTTAATGAGTGTTCACATACATTATTCAATTTAAATATGTACTAACAAGATGCCATTAAGTGAATTTTGGCAACAAACTCTAATAAATGTCTTTCATTTATAAATGTATTTCTTTTATAAATGCACACTAGCTAATTTAATCACAACAAGCAATTTAAAACATCACTCTTTTACTAACATCATTTGTATTTGAAAGGTTGTAACCATTATGTACCACATTACGGCCTAAGAAGTTATAGTTTAACATTTTCCAAGTTATCGTTTTGTGAATAATAAATATGTGACTGTTCAGACAACAAACATCCAAAATGAAAAATACAGTCATAATAACTTATTAACAAAACTAAAAATTCTAGCAGTATGGAAAATGTGTTTACAAAATAAACACCAACACAAATGTGTGCCCCTACATTTACAGGGAAAAATGCCTTCAATGTGGCTTCTTCCTGTTCACATACACATAGCAAAATGGTTTTCTGGTGAATGGTTTTCGATGACCTTTACTAAAAGTCGAGACCTAATCGCACTAGGACACCATGATGGCACTTCGTCAACTGACAATCAGGACAGTTAGGCCAAGATCGGGCCGAGCTCATGCGATGCGGTATAAAACAAAATGTGGAACAGTAGATACTAATGTAGTACATTAGCGTCCAAAACCATGGCACACTCACTTTGCTTTATTGCTAAGCCCTACAATTCCTACATACAGCAGTAGGTACTATAATCCTCGCATTCGTAAGTTATCTCTAATTCACGACCAGTCTTGTACTACAGACTTCTAAAACCAGTACAGCAAATTATTAAAGGATGCAGCATAATTAGATTTTAAAACATTTATGAAAACTTTTTGTAGTTTCCATGACTCTTTAAAATTCCCCAACTTGCACCTGTTTTCTACACAGACTTGTGTCAACCATGTCATTACGAGCAGATGCAAAGTTGAAACGTGGCGGTCCCCCACATACACAAATACTAGAGATGTAATGTACTCACATCTTCTCCAGGTCATCCACCATGCGGTCGATGCCCTCCTTGGTGTCCTCGTGCAGGCCATGTAGAATGGTGTTTCTGCCACCATAGAAAGCATCGCCAACCTTCTCCTTCTGTCGCTCGTACTGCTCCATGTCTGGTTTGATGTTCTTGACTAGCCTCGAGTACTGCCTGCATTTCAGAAACAAGATGACGTATGTACCTCCTGATAAAGCATGACATTCAGTGCTTCCAAGCTACGAGAGTGTACAACAACATTCCTCTATGTTAACCTCACTGTTGTCATAATGCATACAGTTTATTCAGTCAATTAGTAAAACTACTCAAGTCCAAGTTAATACCACCAATAACCCTGTCCTGACAATCTCATATTTCTGGATAGTAATGTGTGAGTACCCTACAACATGGATTTAGATTTGATTACTCAAGTACAGGTACTTGTGATCAAACCAAAATTTGGTATAAAAAATTTGTATTGTTCCCTTAAAAAATTACAGTAAAATCACGTTGACCCCCTTTATTACGACCCTTTTATGAGAAACCTTGAAAAGTTCTGGTCTTAAAATTAAAAAATGTAAGGAAAATCTGCTGAAAAATATATTTATTCTTCGAATTGTTGCTCAACCATGCCAAGTTTTTCTTGGTAAATGCAGTACTGCAAGAAATGCACAGCTAAAAATAGATAACACCACTCCTGACAGCCCACACCAGCCAATACCCATTCTATCCCTCCCCCTCCCCTGCCAACAAAACAGATTGTTTTTGTTTCCGTGCCTAGTGATGATCAGAGATGGTTTCGGAGGAGGGGGGAAGGGGAGACACATTTATTTTTTTACCCTCATTACTACATAGAAAAAAAAGATCAACATGGCACTCAGAAAATCAAAAAAGCAAATAAGAAAACAAATCAGCATTATCTCATACTTCTTTTCTCTAGCGTCACATTAAGTTGTGCACATTACATTTGAGCTCTGACAGTATCTACTTAACCTTGATAACTTCCACTGTGTTACTGATCACACTGCATGTGAGGCATGTGGCTGTACATCATTTCAGCGTAAAAAACGGCCTGTGACGCAAACACAAGCCTTAATGAGATTAGTGTAGCCAGGGAAACAGCCATACATAGGAATAAGCCGCAAATAAACTCAAAGCATCCATAAATTCTAACTTATATGTGCTCTGAACAAGGATTGTATATAAGGGCACGGTCTACCGCAATTTTCATCACCATATTTTAATTTTTATATTTGTACCAATTATTTATTTTCTTCTTTTAGACACAAAATGTCACTAAGTTTTCCTTTTATAAAATTATTTTATCTTGCATTGTTTTGGCATAATGGCTCACTAAAGCCAAAATTCGCATGTTTCCATTTTAAGGACGACACTAAAACCAACTCGCTTACCAAACTGAAAAAATTCACAGTGAATAACGATATTGTAGGCTACAAGTTTAGCTATGTTAAAACAAAAAATAAAATATTTATGTATTTAAAAAAAAATTATTGAATTTTTCACATTTTTATTTTAAATTTCAGCATTTTTATTTCAATACAAAAAATTTGTATTCTTTATTTTTAGGTATATGACATTGTAGCCTGCAATGCCTTTATCCACTGTGAATTTTTTTCAGTTTTGTATGTCAGTTGGTTTTAGTATAGTGATTAAAACGGAAACATGCAAATTTTTATTTAAACAAGCCATTACGCAAAAATTATGAGAGACAAAAAAAATTTGGTACAAATAAAAAGTAAAAACATGGTGACGAAAATTGCTGTATACCACACCCTTAAGCAGGAAGCCTGACAACGCTGCTAGTGATAAAATAGTTTTAAAAGAGGAGAACGTATATATGGTCACTCTGAGGGCTGATATCTAGCTATCACCACTTGAAGTACGTTCACTATATCATCTGTTTTGTCTACGCACATTTTCTGGAAGGACAAATCCATAATTGAAAAGCAACAACTTACTAAAAACTTTTGACTTACAGCCTGAACATGCATTGGGTCTCTCTGAAGCCTGACAGCTAGTAGTCACCGGTAGAGTAACTATCAGGCTAGCAGCTGGCTGCTGCCCCTGCGATCAACGCTGTGACATACGGACGTAAGGTATTTTTCAATGTAAACATCTTGTGTGAGATGTGTGTAGTCACGTGCGGTGTTTGTATTGCATGAGACTGTACTGGTTGACCTTGACTACTTCCGCTCGCAACCTCCCTAGCTTATCTCCAACGATACGATCATTTTTTATCTCTCTCACACGTGCACGCACATTGGCTGTTGCCAGCCAGACGAAAACTTGTAAGTGATAGAAGGGTGCCTTGGTGCCAGCTTCTAGCACAGAGATAAAAAAAAAGGATCAGCCAGAAGTAGCAGCATAAAAAATAAATAAAGATTTGACTGCCCACATTGTTTGACATTCTTTTATAGTCCTCCACGTTAGCGTTAATTTTCCCACTGCATGGCGGCCCTCCCGTAACTTGATACGATAGTAATGTAACAAACAGTATTTATTGCAGCCTCTTTTGCTTGTAGAAATGATAGCGTACTAATTTCTTCGCTTTTCTTGTGATTAATGACTGATTACCCCCACCTCCCCGGACACCCCTCGATAACACGGACAAATCGTAACTCGGACAGCTTCTTCCCCCTTTTAGTCCGAGTTATCGAGGGTTCGCTGTATTTGTGTAAATTTTAGTATTGATAAATTTATTTGATTTTGTTGTGAGTTTAATATATATTGTTTATTATTTCAGCTGATTTAGTAATAATAAGTCTTTGAGAACTACTGTACTTTATTTAACCAACGCTTTAGAAATGCAGAGGTTTCTTCTGTGTGTTTCAACCATGTTCGAGACCTCTATGCGCGTGAGCGTAAGAAAAACGACGCCTAGCCGTGAGAGAGTTCCCTGAAGCGAGCCGATAGGATTAGATGTGAGGCAGAACCTGGCCCAGCTGAACCAAGGTTTTTGTCTTGCCAGCGTCTTAAGTTAGGATAAGAGAGATTCTAGGGGATAATATCTTCTCCTTCTCATTTGAGTTGCCATTTTAAAGGAGGCCAGCATAATTTTCCTTAATTTATCTTTGGAGTGTATTTGAAACCATCATGGGTCTACTGCTGCGAGTCGTAAGATAGCCATGTAACTACCTTGAAACAACCTTTGCTTGAGTATGTGCCATCTTGTTTTAAATAACGTACCAAATGTTACATTGAACTGTGTTGTACGAATTGGCAAAAGTTACTAAGACTAACTGATTTATTTGCTGTGCCAATTTTAATAATTTTAGAATTTAACGTCTACATTAAATTTCATGAGTTCAGCAAGCCTAAAACATGTTAGAGCCACCCTAATGCAAACCTGGATGTCCTAAGATTAAGAACTCATATATCTACGGCTGAGAACAACTTCAATATTTCATTTACTACCAGAGGTCAATATTTATTTTACTCCCTGAACTCAAAACATTTATATTGTGAATATTTTTGTTTCTAACCTATGTGTTCTGCAGAGGGTGAGAGAGAAGTTTTTAGAGATGTTTCTTTCATTATTTCATTAAACCAATCAAAATTTTATTTTCTTCTATTTTCGTCATTTTCTCAATTGAAGGGTTGTATATGTACTACAGAGATCATCCAGAAACGGCATGGTAAGAAATGTACTGGTAAGTCAGGGTTGTACATGCGTCGTCTTCGTCAGTAATTTGCACATATCAAAATTTGTTAATTTTATGAACGTAACTACAAAAACTAGTTCAGAAAATATTCCATTACACTATCTTTATAGTAATACTAATAGTAGTACAACGTATATTTCCAGATTGTGATACACAATGGATGTGACAGATACACACATCACTAGATCACATATCGATATAAAACTAACCTGAAAGTAGCTTGTTCATAGTCTGAAAATCCTGGGTCAGGATTTTTCTTTTTCTTCTTTCGTTCCAAGCGCTCTGCTTCAACTGCCTGAACTTGAAGCAACTTAACTCTGTCGTAGTCATCGCCCTGCAATGAGAAAGCAGGTCCTAGTACATGCAGTGCTCAGTGCTCACGACAAAAACAGCTAACTGCACTACCTAGCAACTGCATGCAGACCAAGC
>PNEQ01065341.1:37330-47549 GCA_003012365.1 Medauroidea extradentata
CACATTCATTTTTACTGCTGTTGCCATGGAATAAGCAGTGTTTTCCTCTGCCACAAGTGATTTTTGCACAAACACACTCAACTAGTTTTCAGACTGCATTACATCAAAATAGAAAGTATTTTTCTGTAGAAATTTGTGCATGTTATTGTCTTCAGAACTGTCAAAAAAAGGAATTCTTATGTGAGACAGACTATAAACATTGGTTGGCCATTAATTCTTGCTACCATTTTAAAAAAGTTATTAATAACTGTAAGAGTTTATGTTCAATTGGTTTCCTGTTGTGAGATTTTCCTTTCACTTGTGGCATAATTGCAGTAAATAAAAACTGATACACTTGAGGAGAAGGCTAGCACGTAGAATCTCCTGCACTTCAACACAGTCTTCTAGAAGTCATATGTCATGCTTCTCACTAATTATAGGAAGCAACATCAACTATTCCTAACATTTATAATACGGGATAGGCACAGATTATTGGCACGGTAAACTAGGCCTGGCTTTATGCGTCTTGCTGCATTAGCACACAAAACAAGTCTCACACAGCCCTGAAACTACCAAAATCTTTTAGCCTGCCTTGCTGTGATGTGAACGTACGTACGGCTTAGAACTTTTTTCAAATACAAGCTGGTTTCGTTGCAGTTAAAAACTTGTTCAGGGTTGTATTCGCCTTCCTCAATTATTTCCAGCAACTGATTCCGGAATTTTGATGCTGCTTCGGAATCAGTTGATGCAAATTCACCAGTAATCCTTAAATTTTACGAAACTGTGAAAACAACCCCTACTAGCCTTGAATTATAGTTTAATTTTGTCTATTTCTTCCCAGAATAGTTTGTGAAGGCTAAGTGCCTTCTCACGCAATACCATACTGTCAAGTGGAACATTTTTACGCACCATGTCCTCTAACCAAACGTTCAAGGTTTTTTCAGTTTTTGTAAGAGCTTTTTCACAAACAAAACAAAGCATTTTTGTAGTTTACGGTTCAGTACAAACACTTATCGCACATGCGAAGCGAATGATTCTTTACAGTACTTATTTTCAGATAAATACAGACAGCAGAGTCGGTGGACCCATGACTAACTATGTGCAACAATCATATTTGCAGAGTAAGTATTTGGATGAGGGTACGACTGACGAAAGATACATTTCCCATGTAACATACTTACCATGGCCAGATCAGAAATGTATTTCAGGAAGCAGACTCAAAAATGTTGGCTGCTATTCATATAAGTAATAAGAGGAAAGAGGGACTGAGGAGGAAATGACACAATAACAAGGTCAGAGGTCAAGGAAACGGTAACAGAGATTGTTTTGGTGATAGGGAGAACAGGAACAGTGACAGAAAGAAGGTAAGCCCGAGAAAATAAAAGGGAGAGTAGGGCCCGGAGGAATAAGAGACAAGGGAGACATTATCGGAGGGGACATGAGCAGCATTTAAACATGAAGAAAGGAGGAATAGCACCATGGATGCTTCCTTCAGAAAAAAAGGGAAGGGGGAGTGAAGTCACAATTGTAACACAGAATTTGCATTCGGAGTCTGAGGTTTCGCTACAACACCGTGTCCAGCCAGATTACAATTACAATTTCCCGTACATTTGCCACATGTTTTCTCAGAATTCTTGTACAAAGGAAAAAAAATAAATCGCAAATAATTACAAAACCTTCTATAACGACTCTCAATATGCCTAGTTCTTGCATGTGCAGTAACTGAAAACAATACAGATGCTGCAGAGGAACAACAACTATTTAATAGTGCACGCAGCCACTCTTTGTGCACGATTCTTTAAAGAAAAGTACACCATATTTATCTAATTGGGAGAAAAATTATCTGTGGGTACAACCCACCACTATATGGCAGTTTGCAAAGTATGCTTCCAAGTAGTGAAAACTACAATCACTATTGCCAAAAACTTGTCCGTACAACTGAGTTGTGCACTCAAACAGACAAGACCAAATTTCAACCTCCACTCTCGAAATATATAACTCAATGACAGTGGCCTTGACAAAAATATTATTCTTTTCTCACATACTTATTTTGCTATCATGTATTTGGAGCCAAACAACTCACTAACAGCACGTGAACAACAAGTACATAAAACCAAAATAAAGTGAAAACATGCCACAGTTGTTGCCTAACCAACAGCACAGAAAACAATGTGTCACGTTTTGTATTTACATTTTCAAGTGGAAAAAAAATGTTTTATTATAAATTTTACCCTAGTTAACATTTAGACATTTTCAATTAGAATGCCGTACTCATCGGTGAAGATACATTTATGACTAGAATGAAATGAGACTGAAAAAAGGTGTGCCCGCTTCTTAAGCAGACACCGTATACACAGGCTGCCAATCTTAGTAGAGTTGTCCCAGACCAAGGCACACAACTACCTTCACACACCCACCCATGAGTTAACACTCAACATTATCATTAATACACAACAGCAACAGGTTCAAACAGCTACTAATAACGTTAGAGCAAGAATTTTATAGCAGAATATCTATTACGTTTTCAATATCAGCTACAGAGTTCAAGTACAAATGACACTGCGACGATGTTAAAGTGGGCATGACCCAAATACAATAACCAATAGGCTGTAAAAGAAATACAGTTAAATTAGTGACAATTACCTTAGTGCGCATAAGCTAATACGCTAGCTCTCCATTATTAACAAAATTAATGCAGGAAAACATATCCCGCTTGTGCCAAGCTCGCGCTCGCGACGACACAACTCTGATTGTCAAACTCAACGGAAGAACAAACAGAATCAAACCGAACTAGAGATAGAAAGCAGTTACCAGGAAACAAAACAAGAATACTATTAACTTACCAAGAATATACCAGGGAGTGTCGCCGCGGTCGCGAGCCCACACAACTGCCCACTAACCGGGCCGGGAGAAGACATCTGTCTAGCACACACACTCCAGCCAACTCAGCTGGAGTGGAGGGGAAGGAGAGGGGAGGAAGGAGGGAGCACACGAGCATGACTGACTACGGACGAGCAGACACGAAGACGTCCAGGCGGAAATCACAACAAACACTGCTTCTGGCAATTAAGTTCTCGTCTAGCATGTAGGACCGTTAATCCACAATTTGTAAACAATACACCTTGACGATCATCTTCTTGGTTTGCAGGCTTGGGAGTCACAGGCTCCCAGTACAATTCCCCCCCCCCCTTACTCTTATACAGGGTCCTTACAGACCTAAGGCCACGCCCTGGAAGCGTAAGAGGGCATCCTCCCTGACAACCAGGGTGGTAAACATCCGGGATCTAGGTGCCAGGTAGGCCCCGAAGCTGGAGCCCACAACCACAGCGGTCTCGCTCATAGGCCTCTTTGAGCTCGTGCCACCCACAATGAAAGGAAAGAACCGCCAGACAGAGATGCCACCATTACATGCAAAAACACCATACCAAGGTATTAAAAACTGACCTTCTAAGGGGTCATACCCTGTAAATAAGTTAGTTGATTTGCATCGTCACATAATTCATTAACTAAGTTACATAAAAAAGTTTTCTAAAACCATTTAAAAAACAAAGCAGGTACACCATACATTCTGCTCTTATACAAAAACCACAAGCCAAGAAAACACTTGACACTAATAAAACATGCGCCATATTGCACCAACAATAGGCCTTAGCTGCTTTACAAAATAAGGCTATAATCATAAGCACAAACAGTCTGTATAAAGGACCAAAAGTATCATAAAATACATATAAAATTATTGCTGAGTAGAAGTACATAATAGCGTTTATCTCGGCCGAGACACACACAACCAGCTGGTACGAACACAAACTAATACAAACAAACACAAACACCTCTCCACAAATACCAACTCACAAAAAACACATAACTAAAACACACAATAACAAATCACACCTAACGCCACACCACATCAAACACTACAGCCTTCCCCAGGCTACCGTACTCAAACACCCCCACAGATTGGATTGACCAGGAGGGACCGGAGAAGGGTGAAGGCGGGCCCTGGCCACACACTTCAGCAAATCCCATTCTGGGCCGAGATGCTGCGATGTCGCACACCCAACTGTTGACACAACTTCTGGTCCTGCAGCACAACTATTGCACTCTGATTAATTAATCGCTCCATTTTATCCTCCGCACGCCTCAGATGAAAATTCATTGCACACGCATACATCATGACGTCACGAACAAAAGCAACAACATTCTCACCAGGTCACTGATGCCTGTCAACGTACGGTTTCTTGATCACAGACCAAGCCATGTGCGATCCCGCATCTGCTATTAGACATGACTTGAAACTCTCGTATGTCATGCCCTGCTCGCCCATTTGCACGAACACCTTGCCCACCTGAAATTCAAGCCTAGTTGACATACACGTCATAAAGAAATCATCCCATTGGCTATCGCGCATTCCAAAGAATACGTTATCGGTAACAACCAGGAAGTGTACGACATTATCTGGCTGCACCACTCTGAGAATCGGCACCGCATTCAAGTGCCCTATTAGAACAGTATGAGTTGCGGTAATCGGGCGATCAGTGGTCAACACCGCACCTCCCAAATGTGAGTTATTAATACTTCGCAAAGAATTGATGTAAGCCAAAGCCCTAATTCGCAATGCCGTGACATCTACACTAGGTACAAACTCTACACCAGCCTCAGTAAGATACTGACGCAATTCGAAATACCCAAAACGCAGTAAAAACTCCGTAACGTCACCCATGATGTCACAATGAAACGAGTCTGAAACTGCAAAAACAAGTTCTGACGCACCCTGACTATCAAAAAAACACCTGTACCATTGTGTTTCAATGTTGAACGTTTTCTCACCTTATTAAGCTTAAACAACTCGCTAAGCATAACAGCCTAGCAGAGTCGCGCAGTTTTGTGCCTGCTTCTAAGGCAGACACCGTATACACAGGCTGCCAATCTTAGTTAAGTTGTCCCTGACCAAGGCACACAACTGCTTTCACACACCCACCCATGAGTTAACACTCAACATTATCAGTAATACGCAACAGCAACAGGTTCAAACAGCTACTAATGACGCTAGAGCAAGATCTTTATAGCAGAATATGTATTACGTTTTCAATATCAGGTACAGAGTTCAAGTACAAATAACACTGCGACAATGTCAAAGTGGGCATGACCCAAATACAATAACCAATACGCTGTTAAAAGTGATACAGTTAAATTAGTGACAATTACCCTAATGTGCACAAGCTAATACGCTACCTCTCCAATATTAACCAAATTAATGCAGGAAAACACATTCTGCTTGTACCAAGCTCGCGCTCGCGACGACACAACCCTGATTGTCAAACTCAACGGAAGAACAAATAGAATCAAACCAAACTAGAAACAGAAAGCAGTTGCCAGGAAACAAAACAAGAATACTATTAACTTACCAAGAATATATCAGGGAGTGTCGCCGTGGTCGCCCACTAACCGGGCCAGGAGAAGACTGACAGTCTAGCATACACGCTCCAGCCAACTCAGCTGGCGTGGAGGGGAAAGGAGAGGGGAGGAAGGCGGGAGCACATGAGCATGACCGACTACGGCCGAGCGGACATGAAGACGTCCAGGCGGAGATCACAACAAACACTGCTTCGGGGCACTGAAGTTCTCGTCTAGCACGTAGGACCGTTAATCCATAATTTGTAAACAATGCACCTTGACGATCATCTTCTAGGTTTGTAGGCTTGGGAGTCACAGGCTCCCAGTACAAAGGGCAACGTTGAAATTGAATATTTAACTTTCTTTTGGATAAATTACCAAATATTTCTAATAACAGTTCTTCTATACTTACCAAATGCATTATAATTCAGCTGCAAAATTTAACTTGTAGAATGCCTTGTTACATTATAATCTTGCAAGGTTAGGGTCATTTAATAAATTTTCCGAAAAGTTTTCTCGCCTCCAAAATGTTAACTGGTGAAGCCAATTGCATGGATGCATACAAAGGATTAATTTGACCAAACCTACCCAGTTATCATTTGATGAAAGATAATCACATCACATATTCGACAAAGCCAAATAAATTCATTTTCTTCTAATTGTTTTTCAGTTTCCACATAAGCGCCCCGGAGAGCGACAAAGTTGCCATCTATTGAGAACTTTTACAAGATACCACTCATCTGTCGTGCCCTGAACCAGTCAAACCTCACCCATTGTTTAGGGCCATTGTAAGGTTGGGCATGTAATGTGCAGTTTTATCTAATGGCGCTTATGAAAATTCACTAGCTGTAGTAGTCACGTTATACCATCCCCTACTTAGAGGCTAGCACTTCAACAAATGGTGATGGTAACAAATTACAAACAACAAAATAAAGCGGCTGTCGAATCCCTATAGAATGGCAAGGGCGCTAAGGAAAATTAATCTGCACTCAAAATAAATTAAGATTGTAACTTCAAACATCTACGTAAGGCTATAGTAATATCAGTTAAATAGCAATAGCTGCAAGTATAATCACATTAATGTTCCAATCATGAAAAAGGTTAACTGCAGCTACAACTTTAACTTCAAAGAAAATTCAAAAAGTCGGGTTCAATCCCAACAGGGATTTATTCAAAACTCAAGACAATGACAACGATCAACAAAACCTTAAACAATTCAAAAACTTAAATAATCAGCAACACAAGTCAAATTATTAGAAATGGAAAATACGAAAGTACAGAAATAACATTAAACATTAACTTTATGAATTACTATGAACAGGCGTGCAAAAGTACCAGTTAATATGTTAATCTTGTCCCAAGTCTCCCTCTCCTATTTAGGTTTAGTATAATCTGCTACCATATTTACATTGCATAATCTTTAAATGCGTGCTGGCAGGGAGACTGGATACAAAATAGGCTGTTGCCTATGACTACTCATGTAGAGCTAATATTACAGATTAAAATTAAATAAATAAAACATATAAATTCCCAGAGGATGAGCTGTTAAGTAAAACGTCAATATGAGGCAGAATGAAAGTTACGATTTATTATATAAAATACTGGGCAGTTTAAATATACAAGAAAACATTGAATTACCAAATTGTGCATTGCAACAGTTATGATTTGATATAATATACAGGACTATTCAGAAACTTTTTAAATATTAAAGTTTCCTATGGGTACCCATGTACATACTAACTTTTATTTACTTTAAAACATTATTAAATAAAGAAATTAATTATTATGTTTGTTATATAAAGTCAAAAGTATAAAACACCTGGATGACGGTACGTAACACATTTAAAGTTTAGGCTATACAGCTACGTAGCACTTAGCTGAAACATATGACGTAGCGACGAGTAAACGTCCAAAAGAAGGGCATGCTGAATGCATATGGCTTGGCTGGAAGTTGCAGTATTACAGAAATCGTTGAAGTACAGTTGAAACATTGAAAAGTTGAAGTATTATTCTTTAGTTGAAAGTGGAATTCTTATACATTCTTCAAACTTAGGCAGTAGAATACTTGAGCCCTCCACTGTGTAACGAGATCGTCACAGGTTTTAAAGTTTATTTATGTTTGATGATACAACGAACTGAGAAAGACTTTGCTATTATGGAAGCATCAGAAGTTTTTGGGTTTTGACAGTTCCCACCGTACTATAGTAATTTTTGTTCAACTTAATTTAATGTTATTATTTTTTGTGTTAAATTAAGAAAAATCTCTCACTCCTAGTTATTTGTAATAGATGTTAAATTATCTAAAAGCTATTTAAGATTGTTATGGAATTTCTGAAAACACTCTTATAACATTTCTTCTTTGAAAATACTGCAAATATTTTATGAATATGTTAATATTATCAAAGTTTTGCATAATTGTTTATTTAAATATTTTCTTAATTTATTCTAACATCTGCTAAATAAATTTTAATGTAAATTTGAAATACTTTTTTAAAATGTTTTACTACCATATGATTGTACCTAGTATAAGTATAGTTTAACTTACTAGGTATAGAGTAATTAGCTGTTCCAGAGAGGTTTCTCTGAGCAGATTGCAGGTTTTATACCTCTTTTGTTGATTGGTTGTCAAGGCAACGGCTTCCAATTTGGAGAAGAACATAGATTATATGCTGTTTTGTACAGAGCAGAGAGAGTTCCCTGAATTTTGCTAGGTGAAGCATGCTGCAGAATCGGCCCAGGAGAAAATGGAACATTTTCATCTCTGCCGTCAACCTAAGGTTAGGCTTGGGAACTCAATAGATAGAGGACAGTACGTCCGTCAGTTTTAGGCCATTTTGAGAAGAGGCCCGTCATCATTAATATAATTAGGCTAATTTTGAAGTGCCATGAAGAGGACGAGACCTTCAGCCTACATTGTAAGGATAGCCATGTTGAATATGTATGCCTGTAGCGTCCCCACGCTTACCCATCTTGTGTACAAGGCCGACCATTCCAAATATTGACTTGGATAATCAAATCAAAATTTTATTTCATACAATTTTTCGTCTACTAATTTTAAATGAGTTTGGTGTGCCTAATTTTTGCCAACGAGCTCAAACCCAGAGGTCCTGTGTCAGAATATCATGTAAACCGACTGAGCAAACATACATACTTGAACTCAAATTTTAATTTTATCTCTAGCCGAGGAATTTTAATAGAACCTAATGTCAACTTTAACTAAACTCAAGATATTTTCTACTTTATAGTAAATTGTGTCTAAACTATGTGTTTAACCTAGGGTGAGAGATATTAGAATTTTTCTTTTTATTTATTTTCATTTTCTCCAATAAATTGCTCCATTCAATTGAGATGTGGTGCCTATGTTTTAATGACGAACCTACGAGAATCTACATTGTGGTAAGAAAAGGTATCTCATGCAAATAGAAATTATCTTACAAATTAATCCTTTCTCAACTCACCTTAGTCACCTACATACAGAAAGTCACACAGACATCATCATCACTAATAATATGTTATAGAGAGAGTGGCGCCAAACGTGGTCGCACGAATTTTGAGACAAGTTGGCAAAGTTATTTTAGGAATTTTTGGTCGACGAAATATTTTGTCTATTCTCATACACGTAACTTGTAAGCATGGGTGATAGTGATTCCAGCAACGAGGGATATTGGCTCAGGCATAGTGAGACCCGTAGCTCATCCGTTAATAAAAGACAAAATAAAATGGATAATATTAACACTGAAACGGAATTCCACGATTTAGAGGCTGGTGGGGCAGTTTTTGCTATAGTTAGCGACCCTGCTACGCATGAAAACGTAATGGCGGCGTGTGACGCGTCGGTAATGGTGTCCGAGGACTTACGCGGCGAAACCACTGAAGCTACCACCTTAGACGGTGAAACCGCCATACACATCCCACAAAACACCAGTACAAGAACACCACAAGGTTCAATTCATGACAGTCAAACAATGAATTTGTTAACACAACTCATGTTAGGCATTGATAATATGCGTAAGGAAATGTCGTCTGTGCGTAATGAAATATCCACCTCTGTACGTACTGAAATGTCGTATGTACGTAATGAAATATCCACCTCTGTACATAATGAAATGTCGTCTGTGCGCAATGAAATATCTACTATGGGAGAAGAAATAACACATAAATTAGACTTGCAAGAAGCTCGTTATGCAGAGCTCTGCAATGAATTAATTTCCGTACGCCAGGATACTGCACAAGTACGCGACACCATGGTACGTCTAGAACAAGATAATGTTACTTTGAAAGCAGCACACACAAGTACGGAAGCATCCGTAGCCGAATTATCTACACGAGTAGAAAATCTGAAAATTGTAAATGAAAGTACACAGTTTCACGTTAGTGCTACGTCCGCAGACGTAAGAGATGGCGTCACAACTTACAACGATACAACAATCAAACAAGGCAGTTGTAACTGAAGTCGAGCAATTAAAACTAGCTCTCAACCAAACAAACACAGAAATTGAATTGTGTCAAGCAAAATTAGAATTAATTTCCACATCTCAACGCACGACCGAAGAAACACGTCTAGCGGAACCATCTAGCCGCTTACAATGTGCAGAAGTAGCGGGAGAAGACGCCATGTTGTCTAGCGTGTCTTGTAGATCACGTCACATCCACGAGGACACCCGAGCGCAGCCGACTACACCCGAAGCGGTAACACCACGCCAAGCCGTCTCCCATGGCAACGAGACGTGCCAATCAACAACTAATAACGCCGCCAACATAACTAACCCGATCCAGTGGTTCAACCACCCTTCAAAACAATGGGTTGAACAGTTACCTACGTACTCTGGATTTGCACACGAAAATC
>PNEQ01065342.1:0-47447 GCA_003012365.1 Medauroidea extradentata
GTGATCAAGTAAAAACTACTTTCATAGGTAGAAACCTGGAGACCATTACCACTGATAAATTATATTACAATATAAATTACAAAACCAGGAACACGTAATAAAATAACACGGCTCGAGGTGTCTACGGCCAAAGATACTTAAGTATACATAGACAAACAAACGTCAATATTCCTAAACATAAACAAATCATGCGGATATACATAAATAATCAATTGCTTTGTTACAATGTATGCGTCATTTATGCCCTAAAACAGCGTAGAATGAATAAAATTGCTCGGTCTTCAGAAGTATCGCATAACTGTAGTAAATTTGTATTCCAGTCACCAGCTTCTTCACAAACTCAACTGTCAATTTTGTTCCAATCCTCAGTATTTTGATCAGCTTACGTACAGTTACAATCTGTCACGTGTTGGTTGTGTTACAACTATGCACATGTTTGTATGTGTCACCTGTCACCATCAGGCTACCGTGGACTCGAGCAGATCAAACCCAGAGATGATAGAAGACATTGTTGTATTAACTCGGTAGAACGTTAGTGAATATTTATCGGCGCTGTTCGTAAACTGATTGACATTTAAGATTTAATATTACTGGAATAACTAACTGACATTTGATAAAATCTCAAAAGGGTGAAATGACATAACAAACGACTCAATGCGCATCTAAGTCCAGAATGCTTCTAGCGACGTTAAGTAGGATCACAACCTTTTATCAGATAATTCATTATTTTCTGATATAATTTATATCCACATAAAATTAACCAAACATACCACCTGACATGCCACAACAATTACCAGCTATGCGTTAGCAAATTGTTACGCCATCTTTGCATTCTGGTAACTGTAACCACTGGGAGGAATTAAGTATTTCCCACCCCCCCTTGCCATTGGTTACCAGATAAGATTAAACAATGTTAGTTTTGTAATAAAATTTTCACAACGTTTCAAAAGGTAATATATGTAGCATGTCAAAAGTAATTTGTTAAACCTCTTTGGATGTAAATTGCAGCATAAAATGAAGAATTATGAGATGTGCGGTACTGGTCTGTCTTAAGAAGGCGCGGTACATAATTCAACGCCAGAAGCATTAATCAATAACTGTAGGTTCCTTGAAGCCAATTGGCGAAAGTTAAACAATAGCAATCCTGGACAATATTTTTAGCCAACGTGTTAAACTAAATTGTTTCCAGTGTTATGAACTTCTGAGGTACAATCTCTGACGCCGGAACCTCGTGCATTTAACTGCGGCGCAAGAGATCATGCGTAACGAATTAGTATTTCTGGATAAATATTTACTCATAAAGAAAGCAAATACAATTAACTGGGATTGTCATTGAGAATTTTATCAATATTGGCTTCGAAAAAAAGCGTATAAATCAATTGATGTTTTCAGCGTTTATTTATCTACCACGCACTCTTAAGGTGGCTGCCTACCCAGACAGTTGAAATGTGTAAAGAGCTGCGGCAGTTACAAGAGAACTCAAAAACTGCTAATCGTACATGAGTGACGTTTTCTTAGGAAGAGCATGTATAGAACGTTACATATGTATAACAGTTTCAAGTTCACCCTTATCATTAAAGAATATTTTCTTGCGACAGAAAATGGCAAAAAGAGGAGTTTTTTGTGGTTTTCTTATAGTATGTAAATTTTGGCGCAGAATGTTTTAAAATGTATAGGCGTGTACACTACGCCTTTGTCTATTAAAACGTTATACAATCGTAGGGTCAGACCTGAAAGTCTGACAAAGTCGGCGGGACGACTCCGCCAGTTCAGTGACTGCGTCTAGTGGTAATGGAGGGGCGTAAAGCCCGTACCGGTTTGTCCTTATTGCTTCCACATTTATAGGTCTCTATCGCACAAAACACGGTCACCCATACGGCCACCTTAAAGCTGGCCGAGTAGTGGTGATAAATTTTGAAGTGAAGTTCGTACAACAGTAGATGCCAAACATTCGCTAGACTTTAAAAATTTATCAGTTTAACCTCTGTGGTTAGTCTCTGTCTTATCAGCAAATTTTCGTACGCTATATTGTAGACCGCGTTTTGTCACAATTTCAAAATGCACATAGGTCCATATAAGCTTCGAAACTTTATATCAATCGCTTTCTATTTACTATATGCAACAGTTTAAACGAGAAATCTAAACAGTGAGTGATTGTTAAATTATTTCGCAATTAGTAAAACGTATAACTTATGAATGCAACAATTTGCTGCATAAGAACATGCTAATAGATCTTAAGAGAAACCTGCACTGCTGTGCACCGAACATTGGATATACGGAGTACAGTCTCAATTTAAGCGTCTGTCTTTTCATAATTTCAAACAATAGATCAATAAATAGGTCTATGTAGTTGATAAAACAGAGCTTTCAACGTTTTGGTACACATGAAGAAATTTTTAATTATTTTCATAGATTGTTTCTTAATGCTTTATTATTGCAGTTCCTAACCCTCTACTCACCGGAATAAACTGAAGAATGAATTGTAATTTAAAACTTAAGCGGAAGGCAAAACTTCTGCCCAGTTCTTTTTTACTTTGACTTCCTCTGTTGGCAGCCAACATCTCATTTCCTTTCCCCTGCGTACCTTGTTCTTTCTAAACCAAGCTCAAAAGACAAACTTCTGAGAGAATTTGGAATCTCGGATCCAGACGAAGTAGTTTAACGGAACAATGTTAAAATTCAAAAAGTAAATTATTCCGATAGATTAACTTCCGTTGCATATTTTACTTTCTTTGTTTAATTAGCAAGTTTAAATCTCTTCGTCTGAGAAACTTGATACAATATTTCCATACGGAATCCAAGTTCCCGATGTGAAAATATCCAGGAACTGAATATGTGTTAAGGATTTTTTCGGCAGTTATCGTGAATTTGATCAGAGCAAAGGCAAAACACATTTACAAAAAAATCATTATCAACTCTGAAGAACGATGTTCCATACATTTGTATGGGCCAAATAATTGTACACAGCATTTTAATTTAAATACTAACAAAAACTAAATGTTAATTTTCAAGTCTAAATGTGCCGACCATACGAAAGTAGAGAGTGAGCAAAAAAAATACCCAATTTGAAATATCCATGAAGCACAAAAAAAAAAAGATACACCAGATACCAACATTGCACATGGTAGGGAACTGAAAATGTTGTGGTTTGGTAATTCATATATCAGGAAGGTGATGGTAGCTATTTGCGACCCGCTGGCTCTTGTGCGGAAGCGAAAACCGAAGGGAAACAATTACAGACTAGGTCAATAGCATGTCATTGCCAAGGTCATTGGCTGGAGAGAGTAGAGCGGGAAGATAGTATACATATTGATAAGGAACAGTGTGTGGCAGGAAAGTTAGCAACATACCGTGGACAGGTGTGCACAGTACTTAACACTGTCGAAATGTTCTATCGAAACAATGAATCCACCATTGCGACACAACGAGCCTTCCGAAGATACTTCAACGTTCAGCCGAACGGGACTGGGACAAATCTGAAAGCAATTCGTAACTGGGTTGCAACATTTCGCCGTGCGGGGTCAGCATTAAATATCCAGTCTCCATGGTGACCTCTGACAACACGGACACACGCAAGCATAAAAGCTGTAGGGGAATCAATTGGTCAGTCACCGAGACGGTCAGCACGTGATGGTGACCTCATCCTTGCAGATATCATTTTCAAAACCACGTAAAAATACATTCTCAGTTACCCTACCATGTCCAATATTGATATCTGGTGTATCTGTGATCGATGTTGCATGATAAATATTTCAAATTGGGTACATATTGTTGGCTCATCCTGTATTTACGCGCTCTTCCCAAATTTTAAGGATACAATTTGTTTGATGTACAGTCTTTAATTACCTTTCTTTAAGTTTAATACAGTTGAATTGCATCACTTAACTCCTAATTCTATAAAGTTTCGTGAGCTGACGGTGTATTCGTCAGTCAAAGTATCATATAGAACTGATGGAAGAGAGGGCACCGTGGTATTGTAATAATATAACACATCTTCCACCTCAGCGATTCAGTTTTGATTCACGATTACGTCCCTCCCGATTTTCTAACGTGGAAAATACTTCGGGCACTGATGCATGTTATCTCAGCGAACTCCAATTATTACCGCCATTGCATTATATCTCTAGTAAATTCTATCATTCATTCTTCATGGCGAGAGGGTGGCTCGTCGCATAGATTTTTTATAGACGTCTCGCCTTCCACCAAGGCAATACAGGTGTAACTTCCTGTGAGCAGAGACGCATTTTGTCATGTTGGAGTCTTACCAGAAGTATGTTGCTGTCAGTGTTGATGACGCCGTTTGGGCAGGGTAGATAGGTAAAAGGGTTATTTAATTGGTGGTGATGTTGGTGATGGTGTTAGAGACTGTGGAATTTAGGGATGATAGGGAGAGTTAGTGTTATTGAAGGTAAATTCCGGAATGGACTGAAATTGAATCGATTCAACGTGGAGCATATCTAAGTTAACATTTACTGAAATGTTTTTGTAGTAAAATTTCTATCCAGATAAACATGTAAACCCTAACAGCACGGCAACGTTGCCTGCACGTCACACTGTAACATTGTGACATTGTTACAACGTGATGTGATGTGCCAGGAATGTGCCTAATAGGTGCCGGCAACGTTACAACGTGACGTTGTCTGCACGTCACAAACTGCACGTTGCCAGCACATTTCTAGCACACATCCAGCACGTTGCTACAATGTGCTCTGTTGTGTCAGGAATGTGCCTAATAGGTGCCGGCAACGTTACAACGTGACGTTGTCTGCACGTCACAAACTGCACGTTGCCAGCACATTTCTAGCACACATCCAGCACGTTGCTACAATGTGCTCTGTTGTGCCAGGAATGTGCCTAATAGGTGCCGGCAACGTGCCAACGTCTCGTGCAAGCAACGTCACATTGCAACGTTGCCTGCACTTCGCCAGCAGGTCACCGGCACGTTGCCAACGTCTCGTGCAAGGAACGTCACATTGCAACGTTGCCTGCACTTCGCCAGCAGGTCGCCGGCACGTTGCCAACGCTTCGAAAGCACATGACTTGCCCATTGTTATAACTTGAACAGACTTATTTCAAAACTTCCAGATTCATTTCTTTATATCTTCCATACACCTTTGTGCAAAGTGAAAATATATAAAATATCAGAACTTAATATCAGAATGAAGACGAAATATGAGAAGACAAAATTACCATTGTTTGTATTGATATTAAGCATTTGGATGCAGACTCAATGATATGAAAAGTATTACACTATTAATGGTACTTGAATTAAATATAAAGTGCTTACCATCCCTGTCATAATTAAGTAAATACTAAATAGTTTTACAATGTTAAATGTTGTTTCCCAATTTTTAAGATTTTTAAACTAGAGTTAACGGGATACCACAATAGTTCATGTAAAAGACAGAATTTTCGGATTATTTGTACATGAGAATATAAAACAATTACCATTACACATGTATGGCATCTGTTTGTCAGAAATGAAACTAACTGATATGGCGGGGAAATTTACAACTGTAACATTTCTGGCATGTGCAGGCAACGTGCTGCAAGGTCCGATCTGCAACGTTGCCCATGTAACATTTCTGGCATGTGCAGGCAACGTGCTGCAAGTTCCAGTCTGCAACGTTGCCATGTAACGTATCTGGCACGTGCAGGCAATGTGCTGCAAGGTCTAATCTGCAACGTTGCCCATGTAACATTTCTGGCATGTGTAGGAAACGTGCTGCAAAGTCCAATCTGCAACGTTGCCCATGTAACATTTCTGGCACGTGCAGACAACGTGCTGCAAGGTCCAATCTGCAACGTTGCCCATGTAACATTTCTGGCACGTGCAGACAACGTGCTGCAAGTTCCAATCTGCAACTTTGCCCATGCCTCTTTCTTGACTGGTTGGAATGCTGTGATTCATGCCGATATTGCTAATTATTCACTGGTACTACTACACTGATATTTTGAGGTTAAGACGAGTACCTCGACTTGTTTCAATTGAGGATTTAACCCTTGCCGGAGCTTCCTTGCGAATAATAGGGAGTCGCCACCCACGTTCTTGTTCCCGTGTATTTGTTAGTTACCATCACCTTAAGTGAGGTTAGCCTGTATGATGGGAGGTAATGGTACACTGTCCACAAATCAAGAGGCGAGAAATTCTTAATTCGCCTCAGTAATTATGTTGGAATATTTTGTTTTCCCATTACTTGTACGTCACTTAGACAATTATTATATATCTATCCCAGGACAATTTTAATTGTTAAAACATAACAAAATAAATAATTCAATGTGACGACAGATTCGTCTAGTACAGTTCAGTACATTGGATGTTTAATTTTAATTTATCAATCCGGATTATTCAGTCAACTCCATATTGAATACGGATTCAAATTTTACTACACATGCACTGAGGAGGGGGTGGGTTGTATGTTGTTGACAGGATGTTGCTAACTGCTTGTTGGTGACGATGTGATTCATGGGGTCTCTGCGTGTTGGTGATGGACGTTGTGTCACTGACAGGGGTATTCCTGTAGGAATGTTGGTGATGAGGTGTTTTGACGGTGTTGGTGAGTACATTTGTGAACATCGCCGTTTTGTTACTGTTGCAGGGATGTTCCATACAGACGGCCAGAAGGTTCCAGGGACCACGTGCGACCACCAGTTTATCAGCAGAAACCATTCGCTTATGACTGGCCACTTCTTCTCACCTCGCTACCCTTCCAGCTACCCAACCAATATCAAGTGTGCCTACAGGTTCCGCGGCAGGTAACTAACTAGAATTCTGTCTTACGATTGGTAGTTAAGTACTATTAGGTTCTTATGTAGTATCATTCTTTCGTTTTTTTATATTTAGCATTATTTTTGCATATTAAATTATGTAGCAACGTTAAAATGTGACCTAATATATTCTAATTGTTAATGGAATGAATAGTTAAAATAATTTAATTGTATTTAATGTAACTTATATGCGTGCCAGACATAATCGCCTGCTATTTAAACATAGACTATATACGTTCAATAATATGTTAATATTATATAATTACTGTGCGATTGCTTTAAAGATAGATAATATATGATGGAAGACAGGAGACTGCAACATCTTGCCAGACAGGTAGTCAAAATTAAAAAGATTAATCAACCAAAATATTTAATTACAAAATTTTACAGCTTATGTCTAACCACCAACTTAAATTGTGGGATGGCATGCCTGTACACAAACATTACACGAATGTCCAGAGGATAAATGAATGTACGGGTCCACTAAACACGAACTTATAAAATATCATAATTATTAGTGTACAATGGAGGAAGTGTATTTTTATTGAAATTTTTTATTGCTGTAATTAGACTAGAAACCAGAAATGTAACAATTATTTACTACCTATTAAACCACTACTTATATTACTAATTCTCACATTTTTTAAACTGTTTTGTCATTTAGTTAAAAGTTTTTTTCTTATGTGTTTTGTTTTTCTGAAATGTTAATTCTGCTGTATAAATTACACATAGTGGTTGTAAACCGGCCAATGGGTGAACTGTGTGTGGGTAAATAAATAAATAGTTATTTTAATTATGATAGGGTCAGTTAAGGATACGGTACTTGGGAACACGCGGTGACTGGACATAATTCATTTTATATATATATATATATATATATATATATATATATATATATATATATATATATATATATATGTTTCTCGTGTCTGAATTGTAGAATAGCTGCACTTAATGTTTTATGAAGCATAGGTAGTGTGTTTATTACATCGCCATTTGAGGTTCAATACTACGGTAATAAAGAACGAGTACAACTATCTCAGTGCTAAAGCCCTGCTAGATAATTTAATGTTGAAATAAGGACGGTAATAAAATATTTAATTTTACGGGAAAGCGGTTTCATAAATTTACAATATAATTTGTTGTAAAGGTATTAAAATTTACAACAGAAATCGATATTTGTAGAGTAATGGAATTCGTTCCACATATAAAAATATTTTATTTCATGTGTTTAATTATGTGACAAAATGCCATACATGGATTAAATTTTTTTTTTCGAGAATTCTAAACATATTATTTGTTTTTCTTTGTACAATGCATTTATACGAATAATGTATTGATAAACATTAATTTGTTTGTTTATCCATCGTGTAGTGCCAGACCGTTACTTAAATGAATTCACAAAGGAAAATAACAGATTTATATCGACCTTGCAAGAATATAATTCGATAATTAATACTAATAACATATTTTTATTATTCAGTGCCATCACATACGCAAGTACTTCTGCCTCATAAAAAAACTTTACGTCAAAACATACCTAATTTCGATAAATCGTTTTATCCTAAATGTGATTTTCGAAAGCTTTCGACTCACAATGCAAGTCTAAAATACGGAGTTTCAAAGAACCCTACTATTGTTCTAAATTGGAACTGTTCATCATTACTTTTGCCATTACCACTAACTCCTAGAGATATTAAAATTGAAAACAGATAATGTTAACAAAATGTATGTAACTCATAAACGAATGGTGCAAAACATCGCTTAGCCGTGATTCAATATAATATGCCAAAAGGTTTATTTAGCACTTTCGTGTGTGATCGTTAGTTCTTTTATTAAAGTACCTCCGAATTGTAAGGTAATGAACAGTTATATTATATGTAAGAATGATATTAAAATTCATGTTCGCAATACCTTTACTGTTTTTAAACGTGGCAAAACATTAAACGATACTTTAATATGTGTAGCGAATAATTTTTCACAATAAAAATATAATCGTAAACGCTTGTCTGAGCTACGACATTCTTTCCTTAGTGTTATAAACTTTGGCTTTCCACTTACTGGTTTTTATTTGTTGGAACCAATTCACCCAGATTCAGTGAACAAATTACAGTAGTCAATGAACTGTCACTTATTCCTATATAGAGATCTACAACTTACATAGAGATTCTTTTTTGCGTTTATTCTTCACGGATTAGTAAAAATATTCCGTTTCTTTACCTAAAACTTGCTCTTACATTGTCTTTGCTATGTTGCAGGTTGAAAGAGAGAATACGCGTCGTATTCGAAGAAGTGACCTTGCAGAAAGGTGACGTCAGGTAAGCCGATTTGGCCGTCTCGTTTCTCTCTTCGCCGCTCGTGCTTTGTTTCAATATGTCTTTACGGCTTTGCTTCAAAGCTCTTACACAAGCACTTCACGAACACACAATATCCATAACACAGAAACATGAGTTTTATTCCTTTCCAGGTCACGTTCTTAAACCAACAATATGTTTGCAATTGCTGCTCGCAAGACAGCGAATATACAGGATGTTCTGCGGATCGACCAATGTCCTTCGGGAATGTGTTCCTCAGAACATAAAGGATAAAATAATTTTATCTAAATGGTCAATGCAAGTCTGTTAACGAGTTGCCGCGCCAAATATGTCAGAAACGACACGAAGTCTTGTGAAGTGTCTTTATTAAAGTGTAGTGTCTCATACCTTCTGTTGGAAATGTGCACCGCCCCCTGCAGTGACGTAGCATTATAGAGCGTAGCCACTGCACACGAGGTAGCTGTACGTCTAAGTGATTGTCTGTTGCAGCTGTGCCTGGTCGAGGTTCTCTGTACACTCGACTAAGACAATCAAGCACACTTTGTCACCTTCGTTCATCTGTCTGTCATATTTCCTTTCGTCGCAGCATAGACGGAGTTTTACACTCCATATGTCGTTGTTCCTTGCTCATTTGTCTCTGTAACTCGTTAATGAAGATAAGTAGGCAGTTTTTATGATGTGTTTTATACCTCATTTTCTGAAGTAACAAGCCCTCGATTGACGTCGATCGATGCTCACAACGCTCTGTATAAATTCGTGTTGTGTATACGTTCATTGAGAAACAATACGAGTAAGCAGATTTCAGGATGGCATTAAAACAATTGATGCAGTAATGTTTCGATCTTACCAATCGTTTTGATATTTTTCTAGAATGACTAGTCTTTCACAGCCAAATTGAAATGTTATGAGGGTCCCAAATACGCGTTTCTAACAGTGGTGCTGTATTTTTAACACATAGAAGCATAGTTTCAGGTGTAGGCTATTTTCTTTTAACTTATGAATATTTTGAGAACCGGTTATTAATTTGGGGTAAAATAGAATACTCCTGATACTATACATTACTGTTCATTCGCTCAGCACGACCTGCTTAAGAGCTCCGCCTGCCTGAGCGTTAGAGGCTGAGAAGCGACTGAGATATGAGTCTCCTTGAAGCGCACATTAAATGCCACATCGCCACTACGAGACAAACCCTGAACTAGAGTGAAACATTCCCGCTGATCCATTTTATTACAAGACTTTAGAGCAGTGACCATGTAATATTATTAATGAAAAGTCTGTAACATAGCTCAGAGAATGTTTCTGTCTGAGTTTTGTGTACATCCGGTCAGTAAAATGTGAAGTACGGCAGTCTGAAAAAAAAAAAGTTTCTTAGCTATTTTGGATAAATCTGAAAAACAGAGTTTTTAGTGAGCATTTAGTTTTAACAACGTGTTTTCTTTTCTTACAATTGAACAATAGGCACATGTAAGATAGATTCGTATAATAACCTATTTCCCTGCACACTACAGCGCAATTTAAGCCGATGGCAGTAAGCGCCATTAAAGCAGTCGCTTACACGTTTATTTTACTGCACTGCCGAATGTAGAAATGAATTATTTTATTTCATGAAACTGTTAAACTCGTCTCAAATATGTTGACCAACGAAAAGAACTTAGGTTTAGCTTCAGGTCTTGTTGACAGCCGGACCATTAAATACCTGGGGTCCGTATAGAAAGGAGGAAAGAGGAAAGAACTTTGGCCTTTACTTAGGAACCATCTCGGGTTTCTCCTGTAGTGACTTGGAAACCACGGAAAATCTGAAATGAGGACAACCGGAGCCGGAAATTAAATGTGGGTTACCCCAAATGTGAATCACTCGGCCCGACGAAAACAAAACACGTTCCACTCGATGAAGAAATTATGTTTTCAAAACTGTATGCGTGCGTAAATACTAATTTCAAGACAGCCAAGATAATTGAAAACTGTATTTCCAGACTTGTGTGTTGAAAATTAAAAGAATATTACAAGTTCATAAATACAGCGTAGTATCGTTACATAAAAATAAATGATCGCTGGTAAGACGCAGGTTCAAGAATGTTGCTGGCCAGAGAGTTCAATAGTTGGTGCATTGTGGTGATGTAGCTTATGGTGTTCGTGCGCCTATCGACCTTATTGGTTCCTTGCGCTTGATCTTATTTGTTTAATGATAACCCATTGCCTATATTTACAGAGAAACTATAGGTTCCTCTCTGTTTTGCGCCTATAATGTCCATTATTATAAACTATACTGTATAAGTACTTAGAGGAGCTTGGTTCACCGTATTGCTAAGACATGTTTATTATAAAACATTATTTCCTCGAAATACCAATATTTGTATTAGACTATTAGGACTAGTCCCTCAGTCCTTACTTTTTATTAGTTAATTTCTTATAACCTTACCTACGTCTGTATTTTTAGTATTTGGTTATCCTGTACTGACTTCTTAACCCCAGGTATTTATTTGCAGCGCAAAAGTATACTTTACAAAAAAATTGTGTTCGAATGTTAATATATGTACTGGCCAAATACTACAACAATAATATCGCAAAACTATCCTGTATTAGAAAAAGAAGCTATTCCTTAGATTTATTGGAACGAGAACTATACAAATTTTGCCATCTAACTATATACTTTTAAAAATTCTGGACTCCTGCAAGAAGATTTCTGTGAAAACAAGCTGTCTAAAAGCAATTAGAGTCACTACATTTTGCAAAAAGTCAGTTAAACGTTCGCAAATAATTACATAAAATATGCACACATAGATTAATATAGGCTACCGTATTTGTATATTTTCAAGCATTTCTTGTATATTCCATAAAAATTATGTGTTTTTTTAACAAATTTTGAAACAATTTTTACATTACAAACAAGAAAGTAATTGTGAATGACGAGCGTTTTTTAACACACACATTAATTAAATGCGGGTAACCAACATATAACTACCGTAAATGAGTAAAATACTACTGCGTTCTCTTTTTTCTACGTTTTGTATAGACGGCTGGAGAAAATGGATTTACGAGGGCATCTTGTAATTGCACGTCACAGCCGAATTGAAACGGATGTTTGGGCCGTAATGCCACAGGGATGTGGAGAGGGGATGGCAGATGGCTGGAAGTTGCTCCAAGAGGGTTATAGTGTGCGTCCAGCGGCAGTTTGGGATTTGCGCGCGATAAGCAGTTTATGCAAGCCTGAAAGGGGTCGCTCTTCCGAAAGGCAGGGCCGTTTCTAATTTCCGGCCAGCGTTTCCCCCGGGCCGTGGGTAATTTGCGGACTTCCATCTGCTCCCCTGCTTCCCCTCCAGCCTTAAACCTTCACAGTTTTCTCACTAGTCGTAGCTTCTCATCTTCTCATCGGTGAACTGGTCTCATTCGACTGCCAGCCCATGTTCTGCGGAGTCTACATTCCAATGTGTCACCTGCGATAAATATTTCAAGTTTTCCCATTAGTGAACGTGGCACTAGCTGATTCTCGTCTCGGAACACTGTACATATGAGAATTAGTTTGCCAAAATTTCGTTTGGGATGTTTCGTTGGAACTTTCATGAAACTTGATCATATATTTAATTTTAATTTTTGGTAAGCACAAGATTTTGGTACCTGTGGGGGGTTGGTCTAGGATTCGGCCAAGGGCTATATAAGAAATCATACCACCTGTTTAAGAGACAACATGACAATATGTGAGACACTACAGATGTGTGGTGCCCTATAAAGAACCTCCTTGCACAGTTTACACAATGATGCTGAGTGTGGTATGTGGAGGCAACATATCTACCTGGAGGAACAGATATAAGAGTGGAACGTCACGACAATATGTGAGAAACTACCGATTGTGTGGCAACAGTATGCAAGGGCGGGTTAAATGTAATTACTCCGAGAAAATGGTAACAACATAGAAACAAAAATTGTATATAGTTTTAACAGCCAAGATATTATTACGTATCCGTAAATTAGGTTGTATCTTATCAAAACATTTATATCGACGAAGTGTTTACACAGTTAACTAACCTGACAAATCACCCGAGCCGTTGAAAAGTGATCGATGTGGTGGGGTTTGCAGATGTACGAATATGAGTCAAATTGACGACTCGAGTGCATTTTGTCCCAACCTGGCTAATCTTAGCGAGCATCCTGGCCACGCAAATAAAACTTATATAACTCTAACATCTCACTATTCAAAACTACCCATTGTATCTATATCATAGAAATCTGGTCTGTGATACAAAATACCTTTAAAAATTTTAAGCGTGTTTGGCCGAATCTCAAACATCTTTCTTATTCTCACATTGAGGTTGATAAATGTCACTTTGAGTTCCCCGTGAAATGTACAGACTTACATGTTTGCACGTGCTCATCAACGGAATTTTCCTGGCAGTGCTACCTGTACGCGACAATAATACTGATGACAGATCGGAACACCTTCTATTAATGTTACTTTTGTTAAATGCCACGATTCCAATAAAAACTTTTTCGCTATCTGACCCCGATTTCCCGTTTCATCTTACAGTAATGTATATGAATTATGGACACTCTTTAAAAGAAATTTAGAACAAATCTGGACATTACGCCAAATAAGAGAAATGTTTTTGAAATGGAGCGTACGGTATGATTGGTAGCCACGGACTACAAACAAATCTCTTCTGGAAGTGAAAGTCAGGCACAAGAGTCTACACGTCAGCAAGGACAACATTAAGTGATCCGGCGAACATGAAACCTAGTACAGGCGTGAATTAGAGACCGCACTTCACATATACTACATACAAATCGGACTTGACTTTTGAGTATCTCGTTCATATTTTGTTTAATATATTTTGAAATCGACGGCTACTTTTTATATTTATGGTAGAAATACTTCTCAGAAAATTATTTTTTCCTAACTTTATTAAACTGGATACTCGTATATAACTTAGTAGGTGGGCATATATTTTGTACATTTAGTGTATTATACGTCTAAACAAATATTATTATTTAGTATTTCCAGATTGCGTAAAAGATTTTACTTTCAGGGTCAATTTGCATCCTCTCGAGGAAGGTATGGTTAACACTTATGCTGGTAACTTCTTTCTTAAAATGAAATAAAGGGATATGTTGCACGCACCAAGTAATACCACCACTATCAAACCATGCATTGTAAGGGAAATTATGTTTTGTTCCGGTACGAGACTGTGTGATTGCAACGAACTTTATTTAACAAACTGAGGAAGTGTATGTCTTCAAATATACGTACATTGCTCCCTGTATTTCTATCAGTATTGTACTTCCGCATAAAAGATCCTCGGGGAAGGATCATGGAGAGATCAAATTTCCCATGGGTATACTTGAACCTTTTGCATTCCTTCCTCAAGATCTCCTTTAAAAAATAGTCGCCGTTCATATTTCTTTCGTGTTGGAGATTTTGCTCTAAAAGTCCTGGAACCTCGATCTCGAACCGAAGAGATCCTGTACCGCAAGTATTGGTAAATGGATTCGAGGATGAAACTGTTCCTGTGTCTTTCCTGTGTTCCAGCTGACGTCACTTGACACTGCAACCATACTGGCAGCTGATATATTACTCCTGCCACGATACGGTAGAAATAACTCACAAATCTACGTCAGCAAGCAGAGTCTGCTTGAGTGAGTCAATGCCGGAGATAAACTGAATTTTGTTTGGTTCTGTACACGCCTGTCATTAAATAAAATAGAGCAGGTGAGGATATTTTAATCAGCAGACAAGTATTTTGCGGTTGTGAAAATGACATGACGGTAGTATGGACTGACTGTGAATTGCGTGAGCGGAGGAAATACGATTGCTCCGCAATATCTGCTGCTTCGTGGCAACATCCGATATGTTTACACGTGCGAAATTTGAAAGTGACCCAAACAGGAAGCGAACTATGATAACATCAATTGTAAGGAAAGCAGTTTGACCACTACTCTACAGCCCGCAACACTACCGTAGTAAAAAAAAATAATTGTACGAAACGTATTCGTCATTAAAGCCTTTATGTTTGTGTTGCGATTGTGGTACGACTGTTGCTGTACAAATTTGAAAATTGACAGATATAGTTTCGATATTTGCACAGCCTGAAAAGCGGAGACATTTTCGTCTGCCGCCAAAACTTTTTGCTTTATTTACTAATTTTGGAAAATCATGCGGTTTTGCTACACAGAGAATAATATTGAGAATTCCCGCTAAGTACTGAGAAATACATTTTTTATCATTACCGCTGTTGTACGAACTGTCATTTTGATCAGAAATGAGAGTAATAACATTTGTTAACCACTGTTTCGATTGTTATAACAAAACGGTTTGTTTATTTTACCGAACAGGTATTTCGGCAATATAATAAATCGTTACCCGTTTCGAATTATGTAATTAACTGCTTATTCTGCCAAACAAATTGTTTTGATAATGAAAAATGACGTTTATTAAAGAAGAATTTGTTTTTTTATACAATATAATATATTGTTTTTTTAGTTACGTAGCATTTTTTAACAAAACACATTGTTCTTATACAAAGCCGATGGTTGCCTTAAAAAAAAAAAAAAAAAAAAACCATTGTTTCTGCAGTACCACCTAATTTGTTTAACGGAACGTATTAATTCGTCAACAAAGTATATTTTTACAGAAAAGTTTCTTTCTGCAATGCAACCTAATGACTGTCTCAACGAACAGACGACACTGGCTGTATTATAACATACTGGTGGCTACTGTGTGCTGTTGCTGGACACGACGTTCTAATGAAACATCTGAGATCAGAGTGGACTGGCCAGTTACCTTAGAAGACTGGTTATCTTTCACGAAACATATGTTCTCAGGTTAGCGTGAAGTTTATAAAACACTTCTACATAGCGGTCAAGTTACCGCGTTATTTTCTTCTGTTCTTTTTATATAGTTTTCTCTGGCGTAACTAAAACGCTACTTTACTTTCACATGTCGAAAATTTCTGCTCCTTTTAGACAAGTCCAAACAAATACATGTATTTTGTTTGCTAAAACACATAAACAGATAAATACAATTTTTTTTCCATGTTATTGTACGTCTCTGTCAGAGATCTGTAGATATTTCGATGCTTAATTCTGATGTGACGTATGTAACTCAAATGAATCATCCGTAAATATTATATTAAATACTTACGATAGTACTTGAGCTGTCAGGTAAACAAGAATTTGATTACATTTATCGAAGCGGAATTTCCGTCTTCACATGAATGATGGGTAATTTTGTATGATACAAGAGAATATTTTACAGACGTGAACTGCATATTTCATCTGAAAATTTGCTCACATAAAACCTCAAAGTTTGACTAAAGTTCATTAATATGAAAATAATAAATTATTCGTAGCTGAACAATCTGTAAAAGTCAAACAAAACCGGAAGTATACCTAATATTTAGTATGTGAAATATAATTTTCATGTATTCATAAACATAAAACAAAATTTATTCTCATGTTAATTTATTATTAGTTATTATGAATATATTGTAAATGTATTCGAAATATTTTGAAATCAATTAGTGTCTTACGAAGTACTAAGGTAATATCGATAATAGCAATGTTTAACCGATAAGTTAAATATGTATATCGAAGACGTAGACATTTCGCTTTTGTTTTCAACAAACATAGCAAATTGCTTTATACTCCAGACTACGTTGCATATGACCTTAGTTTTCAACTGCCACAAATTTGCGCATTATTGCAATATATAATTGTTCAAACGGCAATGGCAGGCTGTGTTGAAAGTACGCATTAGACGTAGAAGCTCAAAATAATAGGTATTAGTATTACGACAAATAAGAGAATTATTATGTGATGTCTTGCTATTAATACACGCGAATATAATATTATTCTGCAATATCCTTAACTTATGTGACGCATTTGAAAGACGATACCTTGCGGGTAAAAGATTACGGAAGTGCCTTTTACATACTCTGCAATGCTGCGATTCAAAAATTGTTTTAAATTTTTAGTAAAAAAGAAAATACAATTTAGTAATAAATTAAGCTTTTTAAACATTGAAACGTAAAATAAATTTTATTTCACTTTTCTTTAATAAATTTAAGGTTCTACATTTAAGTTTGTTTTCGACACTTACGAGTCGTTTACGGACAATAGTTAAGAAATATTTTTCTAATGTCTCGCTCTAATAACTTATCTCTCAACATATTTTACTTTAGTTAGGAAACCATCTGTATAATTCACAGCTTTATTAGCCACCTATAATTGTAATATATAAAACACCATGGAGAAATAAATATTTTAGACAACGAACAACCACAAAATGTTTTACAAAACTTATGTGTGTTACACTCTTGCTTATTTTTACACTTCAGTTTTCTGTTTGGTGCTGCTACTTGCTATAACCTCAACAGGGGACAGTTTTTTTTTTTTTTTTTTTTTTTGTTTCCCATGGATTTTCCTCCCGCGCGCCGTAGGCGAGGGATCGACAGTCGATATTGTCCTGTTTATTGGGTCCGCCAAGCACCACACCCCTTCACCTGGAGTTCGCCCAACGAACCAGTAAATAACCACGACGACGAGCTTTGATCGGTGACTGACGAGCACATCCCATCTGCGCGCGCAGCCGTCATCTCTTCCCAGCACTGCGGGTAGTCTATACTCTCGGCACACACAATACTGCCAACCCACTCCTCCTCGGCGGCCGAGGAAAAAATTCCCTCGCTACGCAATCTACAAATATAAATTTCCAAGTCGCAATTTAACGGGCGGGAGTAGCACCGCCTGCCTGGCCACTGATAAGTTACACCCTCTCAAACCTTCCCCTTCCCTTCCCCTTGCCCAAAACTTTCCGTTTTTATCTACGTCGAATACCGCACAGGGAGGGGAATACATTTTATTCTCTTCCCATTCGTCAATACTAGGATAGCTCGGTACCGATTCTCTGCAACGATATCGACTTCCTTCCATTTAATCGGCACGTAATCCTCTTGTATCAGCGGGCTTTAGCATGGAAACGACATTTTTGTGATAATTCAACGTTTCTATCTCAAATAATGTTATATTGTGTGTTGTCGACGAAGTTATAAACTAAAAAATAGTTTAACAAAGTGTATGTTAGTTGCATTACAAAATTATTTATTAGTTACAGAATTTTTCTGTTCAGTCAACAATTATAACATTACTGTTTTACCTTGGGCTATTATTTACTTCTTTGTAACCTTATTCTATATTATTGTTACATCTTTACTGAGATAATTTATTTCATTCAATTAAAGTATTAGTTTATCTTTCATTGACATCATACATAACCGCCATAGTCGTACGACTAATACCGACATAATTATTACAATTTTTAAAGTGACCATTTCTATTTTTTATACATGTTGATAGCTTACGAAGCAGTATTATATCTTAGATTGTTTTTGAACTACTTCAGTTAACGTAATTAAAATTGAAGTCTAATACTTCGAGAAAATTTATTTCTTTTAAAGTGGATTGATTAGGTGACAGCAGTTCACACACAATAATACTCAAACGAGAATTATTAATTTATATATATATATTTATCTGTGGACCGGCAATAGAAGGAATCGTCTCTGTATTCTGTGATAATTATGGCGGCATTAAGGTTACATTCATGCTGTATATCGAAATTCAGAGTAATTCACTGATAAATTGATCAGATTGAAAGTGACGCTACACTGGAAACAAACCTTAAAATAAAGACATTTAAATTTGAATACCACCAAATATTATGTAACTACACAATCAATACTATATGAGCAATGAATGACAACATTTCGATTCAAGAATTTATCACCACTACTAAGTAGTGTATATTTACATAAAACATACATATATATGTGTATGTATTATATATGTAAGCACACAAAGTAAACCAACAACAAAAATTTCACGTTAACTTACATAGCAATAATATGAACTCAGTCTCAATAAATTTTGCAAAACGATTCTCATATTCCATACTAAAAACATTGAGGAGCAAAAGTTTTTAAGAACTGATAAGGTACAAATATAAAAATCACATAAAATTAAAGTCGCTGTGTTAAGTTCTGCGTGCGTACCAAATTAGATGATATTTTAATTAATTGGTTTATTTATATATCCAATGTTGTAAAAGAACTTTTAAATTCAGCCACAGTATAACTATTGACACAATATTGTTACAAGTTTGGAGCAAAATCGTTTCATGTGGGCAAATCCCATGAGTTCTTTTGAGATAGAGGTCTTCACCTTTGCGCCACCGTCGGTGTCTCCTCTCGGCCCGTCACTTCTCACGACGCCCATCGCCGCCCCTCAAGGCACTGCCTCACACCACTCTCGGTTCTCACTTCATACTCGTACTGTTCCTTTTCAGACGTCCGACTCCAGACTGACTGCACAATACTAGACTGACTCTTCAAGACTCACTACAAGACTATCACTTCCAGACTGACTCATGTTGTGCAGTCCCGAGGATTTTATACGGCCTCTTCTGTGACGTCAACGACTGATGAAACATGATGACCTGAGATCTAAAAATTGACATTGGCTCGGTCGTGCCTGTCGTTAGTCACGTACTCGCACTGGCGTCATCGGGTAATCCTAATGACGCCTCTTGGGAGTTGCGACATAGCTGCGAAAACCCATGACATCACTGGTTGACTCACCAAGCAGTCCACCCAGCATGATGTAATGTGCCTGCTGCCCGGCCAACAAGCAACACTGGCCCCTCCTTAAGTCTGTTCGTCCCGAACAGACAAAACAGCTTCAACTGTGCTCGACCAGGCCTGAACCATCGTCTTCGCTACGCCGCCCCCACGACGCCTCTCGTCGCCGCAACACCTCCAGTATTTGGCTTCTCGGCGACCTGCCATCCTTCAGGTTTTGATTCTGCACTGACTGTGCTGTCTTTTCCGGTAACAAGGTGGGCACCATCAGGACGATGACGAATGTTTTCCCACTCTTCTTCAAATCACATATTCACTGTTTAATCTTCGTGTCTATACTGCCCATCTTCACTTTTTCAATGTCTAATTTCTGGCACATAAACTCTTTCACATCGTCTATGTTTCTCTCCATCACTTCGTTCACTTGGTCTACCTTTTCGCTTACAAATATACATGATTACTTACATTATCTACTTGCCTATTTACACTATCAGTTTTCTTATTTACTTATTTACATCTACACTGTCATTAACTAAATTACTTTGGCCATTTGACTGTATACACATTCGCTCAATAAAGACCCTTAGTGCTTCTATTTCTGCACCTTTTCAACTGAAAATTTAAACATAAAATTTATTAAGTGGCACACTTAATTAAACTGCAATTGTGTGCAGTGATTTAATTACAGAATTAATTATTGAATTTACTTTATGCATCTATCCCACTTCTGACACTAGTGTTACAAGTTTAGAGCAAAAAATTTTCATGTAGGCAATTCATATGAGTTCTTTTGGGATAGAGGTTAATAATTGTAAATAAAAGTGTTAAATTAAGTACAGAATTAAATAGCTCACGAAGCTATGAAGTATGCAAAACAGTAATCAACTATAACTCTCACAATACAGTAGTTATGCACACAATTACTACTGTGCCACAGAAATGTTAATTAACTTTGACAATTAAAGCACAAGAATATTTACTATTAACCAAAAACTACAAATCGCAATAAACATTCACTCATGTATCCAATCAACAGTCTCTCAAATAGTGACAATGTAAAACATTTACAGTCCTAAGAGAGGTTGGCTCACCATGTACAGTGCACCACTGTCTTCACTCTTGAAGTCTTCGGTTCGACTCCCGTCGCGCACCTCTTTCTTTACCTGTCAACCCTCAGCAGAAGACCTCTTGTCTCACCCAGTACTGCTCCGAAGGTATGGGCCTGTAGCCTCGCAGTAGACTCCGACGTCACCAAGACGTCTTCCTGACATCACTAAGATGTCCTCACCAGCCTCTCTGCACAAGCTTAGCAGCTCCTCCAAGCAAGACCAAAAGCGAACTCTCGAAGCACTCCTTCTCTTGAATCACCAGGTAGACAGTCTCATCAAGTAGCCAGTTACTGCCCTCCTCGACACAAAACCATCAGTGTTGTTCTCCACAGCTCACCATCTCTGTAGCACTCCATCACAACACAGCAAGTGTTGTTCATCCTTCCTTCAGCCCGCTGGCGTCACATAGCCTCGACACCGACCACCGTCGCCGTGTTGCCATCCTCTAGACGACACACCTCGTCAGCTCAGTCGCGCCGACACAACACCTGAGTGTTGTCTGTCCCATCTGCAGGGCGCTGATGTTACTCAGCCTCGACACCGACCACCACCATCGTGTTGCCATCCTCAAAACGCCACACCTCGTCAGCTCCGCCGATGTTACATCAGCCTCGGTGCCGTTATGATACAGCCCCCAAGGCACTGGGTTCTCTTCACCTCTGCGCCACCGTCAGTGTCTCCTCTCAGTTCGTCACTTCTCCCGACGCTCATCGTCGCCCCAGTGGCAATGCCGCCCGTAAGAGCGCTGCCTCACACCACTCTCGGTTCTCACTTCATACTCATACTGTTCCTCTTCAGAATTCCGACTCCAGACTCCATACTGACTGCACAATACTAGACTGACTCTTCAAGACTCACTACAAGACTATCACTTCCAGACTGACTCATGTTGTGCAGTCCCGAGGATTTTATACGGCCCCTTCAGTGACATCAATGGCTGATGAAATATGATGACCTGAGATCTAAAAATTGACATTACTTCGGTCGTGCCTGTCGGTAGTGACGTTCTCGCACTAGCGTCATCGGGGAATCCCAATGACGCCTCTCAGAAGTTGCGACATAGTTGCGAAAACCCATGACATCAATGGTTGACTTACCGAGCTGTCCACCCAGCACGATGTAATGTGCCCACCGCCAGGCCAACACGCAACAATATGAACAAAATACATTAAAGTCGTAAAACTTTTCTAGGAACTGTATGTGTACATACTTTGTTAAAGTTATGGAAAACGAGTAGTTAATATTTCTCACGAGATCAAAAACGTTTATACTGTCCGAATTTCGATAAATTGAACACACATAAATTAAATACATACAGGATTCTGAACAAAATGTTTCTAATAAATATATGCCCTTTTCTTAACCGTTTCAGAGAAACCGAATGAAAACAACAAGGAACGGGATAGGTGCAGGTGACGGTAAATCACGCTACTGTTATCTTATGTTGTGTGTAATTTTGTACATTTCCACACAGTGGCGTTCTAAGCATGGTGCAGTTGTTTACCTCAGTCTCAGTCCTACAGTGCTTGCCATAGTATTGGGAAATACAGTGTTGTTATGTGTACAGTAAATACAGTTCAGTGTAGTCAAAAATGCCACAGGTCTTCACACATGCAGGGTATGCTGACATGATGTTTGTCTGCGGTTTCTCCGATGGTAATTCCACAGCCGCTGTTCATGAGTACGAAAGACGACTTCCTAATCGCAGAGTTCCAGATAGCAGGGTCTTTAGTAGGGTATTCACAGGATTGCGTGACCGTGGTACGCTTCCCAGCGTAAATATTGTATCCGAACGTCCCGTACAACATGCTGTTAATAAAGTTTAGAACATTCTTCAGGTACTAGAACGGAGCCCAACAACTAGCTCGAGACGAATTGCTGCTCAACTTATTATTCCACAAACGAGAGTGATACGTACAGTACACGAGCAGGGTCTGTATCCATATCATCGGCAGAGTGTACAACATCTGCATGAAGAAGATAACGTCCACCGGCAACAATTCTGTCAGTGGATCATTGTCAATGATCGATTAATTCCACGTATTCTGTTAACTGATGAGTTAACATTTACCCGCAACGGAATGAACAACACACGCAACTCTCACGTATGGGCAGACGAAAATCTGCATCCTACTGTAGAAAGGAATTTTCAACAACGTTTCTCAGTTAACGTGTGGTGCGGTATTGTTCATGACCTACTCATCGGTCCAGTAGGTTTAGATAATCGTCTTAATGGAGTACTGTATCTTGATTTTCTTCAATACACGTTACCAGAATACTTGGAGGATATCCCTTTGGCAACAAGAGCTCGTATGTACTTTCAGCAAGACGGAGCTCTTGCACATTCTGTACGGCCAGTGACACAAAACCTCAACGAAACGTATCCTAGGTGTTGGATCGGTCGCCGTGGAGTCATTGCTTGGCCACCGAGGTCACATGATCTTACCCCATTGGATTAATGTGTGTAGAGTTGGCTTAAAAGCGAAGTCTACACGCGCAGGGTGGACACAAGAGAGGAACTTCTCGCTCGTATTTACCATACTTGTGCTCAAGTAAAGAAATGTACTAATGAGCTCAGATCAGCAACACAGCAGCTGTCTATCAGAGCAGCAAAGTGCATTGAAGTTGGTGGTGGAGTGTTTGAACATGTTTTGTGAGTAAATGTACTCAGTCAAACAAAACATACGATAACAGTATCATAATTTACCGTCACCTGTACATTTCCCGTTCCTTGTTGTTTTCATTCGGTTTCTCTGAAACGGTTAATAAATGGGCATATGTTTATCAGAAACATTTTGTTCTTAATCACCAGTACTATCACCCCTCAAAGCATGTACCTTTCCTCCCGACTCACCCTGTATACGGCAGGTTGAATTACGAAGTACTATTTGGGTAATATTAATAAAAGTTTTAGTACAGTTCCTTATCAATCCCGTGTAATCATATTGTTTTCGAAAGGCTGGCATTTAGAAAATACGAACACTGCTTGAACAAAAAATGTAAAAGTAAAGTAACATTGCTATGAACTGTATGAGTATCAAGTATGAAATAGTTCTAAAATTGTTTTCTTGGCTTTCTCGTGTGATCAAAGTATGTTGAAACAGCTCCCGTTTTGGAAATACGAATATGGAATTAAAAAAAAAAGTTTAATATTTAGTAACAATTTAGATGATATTATCAAAAACGATTATTATAATATTTTGTGTTTGAGAGCAACGTTCAAATACCCGTCAATTTGAATGTATTTACACGAAGAAAACGACATTCATAAAACTCGGAACTTACTGATAAATATATGAACACAGGATGATCTACGTACACTAGCTTCAAGCCAACTTAGCATGTACCAAATTTGCATCAAGAGGATGAAATTCAGACAAAATATTACCTTACATATGTAATATTACGCTATAAATATGAAAACAGCGTCTAATTAGAAGATATTAACAGAGGATAAACAAATCAAGTATAAGTTAAGTCACTTGAAATACCTATACCTGAATAAATTTTTCGTGAAATTCGAAAGAATGATTACTCATATGTCATAATTAAAAATTCTAAAAGATTCTAAGCTGCAATACTGACTTGCAATAAACATTCACTCACCTGCTTTTAAACAGCGAAGCGATGCGAGCCAGTGACTCGGAGGTTCAAAATTCACTGTATGTCCGTATGAATCACTGCCGAATCAGGGAGATAGTCACTTTAACAACAAATCGGTAACCTTGAATAAATGAAATAAATGTTCAGAGTGAAATTGCCCTGATTTGTAGCGCATTTCCGCGCTTTCATGTTACAGTTGGCGATCGTGGAAGCGCTGCGAGGCGTGGCGAGTTGCAAGATCCAGAATGATTGACGATAATAACAGAGACTTGCCATAAAACATGTGCGTGTTAAATATTCCAGCAGGCAGTGACTGATGCTACGCTCACTGGACGATATCAAATATTACACTAGCTGTTTCACATGACCATCATTCTTCGCATATTTTCTTTAGATTAATTGACGCTGTAATTCACTTTGGTGTGATATTTTAGGGACAGATTCTCAAATTGATTTAAAAATGGCTGCAATTTGTATTCCCGTATATGTAGGTATCGTACATGTACAGCCACAATCTGTTTGTCAGTAGTTAACCAAATTATATTACAGTGTTTGTATAATTTCATGTAGACATTGCAAAACTGTACTGGTTGCAACAATAACTTTTGTGGTCACTGAAAAAATTTAGTGAACTGCGTAATTACAACATATTTTGTGATCACGTAGGTATTTACAGAGCACGAGACTTAGGAACTGTAAACAATAGTTGACTCGTATGTCCAAGAGTGTCCTTGCTTCTAGCTGCTCTAATGTACACTTGTAACCTACAAAGTGATCTTTACGTCAACTGGTTATCCGTTATTATTGACCACTTTAGATCGGCTCCTACAATTCCTCGAACTTTTGTTCCATTCATAAACAAGAATTTAATTTACTCGGGACAATGTTTTCATTTTAGTTTTAGTTAAATTGAACTACGCAGCTCTCTCTCTCTCTCTCTCTCTCTCTCTCTCTCTCTCTCTCTCTCTCTGTATATATATATATATATATATATATATATATATATATACACACACACACACACACACTCTCACACACAGTAATTTTTTAAGCTAATATATACCTACTGTTTAATAACAAACAATTTTGCATTTGTCGACGACTTAGAAGTTTGTGAATCGTGTACAATTCTCTAAATTATAAAGTAAAACACACTCTGTGAAATAAAATGTGGCTCACTTTAACCAAAGTGATCAAACAAACATTACGAACTATTTTTCTTTTTTCTTTTTAAAGCGTTGTTACTCGTAAGCAAACGATGATAACATGATCAAACATAACTAAATGGAAATGATAATACTGGTGGATTAATTCGTTGTTCACAAGAGGAAGGAACAAGGTATCTGACTTGAATATCGCAAGAGGAAACACAAGACTTTTCAGTTACACAACTCGACACCCATGATAGGAAACTTAGAAGTTAGAAAAGAATGCTTGATATACAGACGATCGGGATGAAATGTAGACTGAAGAAGACAACCGATTGACAGTTTCAGAAACTTTGTACCATATTTATGGGTTCGATGATGCATGGTTGACTCGAGGATTGCGTCTGTTTGTCCAAGCGGTCTCCTACTCTTACTGCGGGTAAAGTAAGTCTTGGGATATCTACATCATCGCCAGATGTCAGATTTTAAATATATAGTGCCTAACCGCTACACCTTCTCTTTTATTATTTCAGTCCTGACAGTTTTAGCTGACACAAATTTGAGGACGAAATTTTTTTCTGTAAGAGACTTTTTCCAAAATCTTGGTTATAAACAATCACTACGAAAGAAAGCCGTACAATTATATTGTAACTGTATAGTGCAAAATGTCAAACGATTCTATTTTTAAAATAATTTGAAAATTGTATGTAAGTAGTTTTAAGTTCTGCTGTGAATGTCAACAGTCGCATAAACTACCTTTGGTATATTTGAACTATTAAAATGCGATGTTTTACATACATACATATACACTTCACCAAAGGTTCAAAGGTTATGCACCAAGTTTCAGTTTCATGAAATTAGACTCAATTTTCAAAGATGTGTTTAGGTGTGGTCCTAAGTATAGTGTAGAAATATTCACATACGAATCATAATATTCATAAACAGTATTTTCCTCGAAATTACTAAAAATGTCTTATTACAAGTAGTAATTCAACATTTTTCAAATATACTCTCTTATTTAATCTTCATTTTTGTATATGTATCAACTGATTTTTCTGAAACAGCGATCACATTTAGTTGATATAAATGATATATACAGAAATACTGTTACATTTATAAGTAATACATATATATAACACTCGTGTATCACAAGAATTGTTTTCACCCGAAATGTTATATTTTAAATTAGTGTTTCTAAATAGTCAAAATAAAATTCCCCAGCGTGCATAATATGTATAGTGACTTGCCACCTTACAAATTGACTAATTTAAATATTAAATGTGACGTTTATCGTTTTGCGTAATTTCACACAGCGGGTTGCAGAAAAGTAGATATGTTACATTTATCAGTAAAATATGGGGCGGCAGTTCGCAACATGGAAATACGCTGGTAGAGAAACACAGACACAATTTTTTTTATCCTGCAAGACAAGAAAACATTGAACCACAACTTTTTACGCTTCCGTGTTTTATAACTTTTTTTTTGCCAGTTACTAGCCCCCCCCCCCCCACTCCCCCCTGTACTACTTCCGGCCGTAAATCCATTAGCTTGTGCCATTTATCTCAGTTGTTGTATTTCCTTTCGTGTTTCTCCGCCGTTTCTTGCGTTCATGCCAGGAGAGATCTGTAAAAACCGTTTAATCCTTTGTGTTTATATTGCGTTTAAAGCTGTGAGGTTGAAGAACTATTCACATGTTCAACAATTCTTAGCAAAATGTGTTTAACAAATATTATACAATTTATTGGACACTAGACATAATTTGTTAGTTATAAATCATTATCTCAACTGTAAATAATATTCAGGGAAGCTATTTAGTCATTGAGATGTATGCCAACCTGACGTGCAGCCAATATTTGAATAGGTGATATAATACAATTATTTAATTACAATCCACCAATGTTTGTGGAAACATCTTTAAAACTGAATAATTTCCGTCCGAAAATTCATTTGAAATAATTGGGATGAAACTAAATTAAAATAACCATTCACGGCATAATGAGAAACGTAAATTTCCAAATTACATATAATGTAGTAGTCTACAAATTGTCAAAATTCCACATGTGGAAATTTTCTTTAAGTTTCGCGTCTGGAAAACTATCTTTTGAAGAGTAAGCTTGAAAGTTTCTTTAGTAAATACGTAGTTAATTGTAGGCTTTACCATCAATTTAAACTCAGTGTATAGAGACTTGAAACTTTTAACTAGTTGACAGACACTGATTACAAATGCTGAAATCATAACGTGATGAAGATATTTCAGATGAGAGTTATGTCTAACGTGTGAGCGAATTTCAACAACTGTCATAACATTGTGCTGTACTTATTTTTAAAGATTATTTTTTCTGTCTCCAAATAAATGCACTAAAAAATTCAGTAAATTTTGTAGAGCGCATGCGCCTATACATGTAGTCTGAACTGTACGAGTTTAATTAAATTGTATTATAATGTCATATTCTGTTAAAACAATATTCCAGTCAGTTTTGTCCGGGTGCAAGAATTCTAGTGCATGTAGTGTATGACGCACGAGTTCAAATTAACTCTGCCCGTATTTCATTATCTCCGAGTCCAGTGTGGAAGAGAGTTGAGGTGATCATATGCCTAAGTCAGATTACAAGAGCATTATTTAAAATCGTTATTGACATCCGGATTATGGGATATTAAGTTATGGAGCACGCACTGGGTGTTATTATAGTTTGCGCGTTTCAGGAACAAAAAACAGACTCTTTCGTTTTTTAATACCGTCTTTAATTAAGTATGTCAACGAGTCAACATTTACAAGATGTCGGAAAAAATTGATATGAAACACACAGCTGAATGAATGTAGCTTGTACGTCAATATCGGCAACTCCTGTCTCGAAGCATGACGGAGAAAGTGTGGCATGTTTCAGCAGCGCCCCTAGCGGTGTGGACTGGTCGACCGGGTTCACACCATAAAGTGAAAATATCATTGAGTATAATATTATTTGGTAAATTCATATCATAGAGTATATACATATTTATTGTAATAAACCCTGGTCATGATTCCATAACCGCTTGGGGTTCTAGCGAAACATGTCGAACCATTTTCTAGAGAGTGCATACATTGTTTCAGTAAGATATTTCTTGTATTGTCATGCAGTTAACAATGTAAACAGCACTAAAGAAAAACATATTTTGCATACAAACTATAATGCCGCTACAGTAAAACACAGTAATCATGTGTCGTTCCTCGTACATATAATTTCAACATCGTAGTAACAACATTTTGTAACCGCATATAGAGATCCTATATATATATATATATATATATATATATATATATATATATATATATATATATATATATATATACACACGTTTATATTGTTGCAGTAACAATTCAAATAGTATTGACAGCTACACCTGACGCTGATCTATTTTTAAGTAATAATGGTACTTTAACATTCAATAATAATTTTCTTCGTTCCTGTTATCCTTGAAGTCCTATTGAACATGGCAACTACTACTGCATTTAAAGCTATTCGTGTACAAACTTTTGTTATATGTAATTACGATATTTACTGTCATATTTTCAAATGGCATACAATATAGCTAAAATAATTATAACTGCAATGGTATGTTTTAAGTCAAAGAAATTCTTAAGTCATAACATCTCTATAAATCAGTTTATTTAGAATCTTACACGTTTCATTTTCTCTTAAGTGTAGTCTTTAACAATTTTAACTTTTATTTTCACGAATGATTTACAGTTAAGCTACTTAATATCTACGTAGGGAATTTCAAACACTTTTAACTTGGTTGTCGGTATTTTAGAAAATTATGTTAGTTTAACATAAAACACAATGAATTTTTTTTACAAAACACTACTTTCAAAAATATAACAACAGTTTTAACTGTGTAATGCTGCATTTAATAGACGTACGGAAATATATTGCATATAATCCCTCTACCATATGTGCACCACTACTTTCACAGCTGTCGTAATAGGGAATAAAACAACCTTGGCTACTAACTATTTTAGGAATTGTTTACGAAAATCAAGTAAGTCTCAATGTGTGTGTAAAATTTCGAGGAATAGGTTAGAGGGCGCCAGACAGCCAAAAAACTCCATAATAAAACCAAACTCGTGAGAAATTATGTTTCTGACTTCAAATTCATCAAACTATGGTAGATTAGTGTCATTCAAAAATGTATAACCTACAACCAATTACTACCTCACCAAGGTAACTACGTAGGTACATCACTAGATAGCTGGTCACCACAGTGAAAGGCAAGCTTATTAATGAAGTTCATTATAACTGTCAATGAATATTACACACCTGCAAACCTAGAAATCACACACGTTCACCAGCTACTACAGCCAGGAGCTAGAGATCCCTTATATCTAGGTTTTGCGCAAGTGTTTCAGGAACTGTTATGTTCCATTAGTAGCTAACGACAAAAATAAGAGTTACTGGTAGCTTCTAGTTACCACAAAGAAACTGCTAATATGATTCTAGCCGTATACGTGTATTGTGCGTCCCTACGTAAGGAGTTTTCATACCATAATAAAACGTAGTTTTCGACGACGGTGTTGGTAGACGTCCAGGTCCTCGTCGTAGGTGACACCACTGGGAATCTTCTTATACATCACATTTAACAAACACGTCTGTAGTGTTTCACATCAATGTTACTCTTATTCGAAGTTACAAGAACAATGTTTGTTTACAACGAGCAATTATTGCTCCCGTTTCCGTGGAATACGGTGAACTATTTCTCTTTTTACAGTTCAGCCAACACACTCGCAAGAAATACTCAACTAATTGTCCACTATTATTTAGGAATTATTTAAAATTAATTAAAGCAAATTATCATACATTATGCCCTATCACAGAACCAAACACAACATAACAACAATTATATTATACGGAGAATGAAAGTTAGTACGGAGTCCATTAATATGACGTTCATGAATTGTTTATGGTTAAAACACATTTGGTTAGCTGTCTGTAACTGGAACAGTATCCCGACATAACGACATGTTACAACTGATATACATTTAATGTTCCTTTTTTTTATTATTTGACTGCAGCATTGCTTGACATAACGTTACTTAATAAACAAACAAAACAAAAAATGTTGTTTTTAATAGCAGAAAAATTTTAAAGAGTCTGCATGCTTGCTGCATGTTTCAAGCTTGGAAACTTAACGGTAGTAAGTCAGGAACTAGGCTACTCGCCTTTTGCTGCGTAGCAACTATGTGTGTGTGAGACTTCACTGGACCACTCGTCATCTGCGGCGTAGCACTTGCGTGCGTGAAGCTAAACTCACGTTCGTTCTTCCCATTAGAAACTCGCCTGGATGAGACTATGTGTCGGCTATACTTAAAGTATACATAAATAAGTGTCATGAGAGTCTGAAACTAACGCTTAAATTTCAAAACAGAATACTTAGGTTCTAGGATCTGTCATCAACACCCGAGTTACGAATTTTCATTTTAAAATATTAAATGTGACCATTTCTACATTATTATTCAGCGAAATATTTTACTTGCATTTATAAAATGTTTGTCTCTTTCATTTGACTGCTATAATTTTCTTAATACCAGCGAGTAAATCTAACTTTTAATTTTTTTCCAGTGTAGGTTATGTTAAACGAATGAAATTATAACCAAATCTGCCTTGTTTAAATTTAAATGTTAGTCACATCTGAACGAAACCTAGGGAAGTATCTGGAAGCTTATATTGACTGTACTGAACCAAAAAGCTATTTTAATGCATTGTATATAAATGTAAAGAATTTAGCATACTCCGCTTGCGCTGAAAATCGTTATCATGTGGAAAAAGTAATAACCTTCAATTAAACTCCAACATATCATATTAATTATCTGTGGTTTAAACAAAGCCAATTCCATGTGTTTCGCCAGCGATAGCAATTTTATGGGACTGCGTACTGTACTGGCGAGGGAAAAATTAGTATTTCGATACTGGCGGTCGATTGGAGCTCGTTTGCATATGCGATGACGTCGGCGCATGAGGTTTAATAAACGGCAATAGAATGTATCACCGAGTTCATTTGTATCAGGGAAGTGGGAGTTTTTATTAATTAATTTATTAATTAAATACGGCCTGCGTTAGAAAAAGTTGCATTTCGCTCCGGAACGAAAAAAAATGCGAAATATATTTGTATTTCGTAACATTTCGAAGGCTGTAGGTTTTCTAGGTCACACACACATCGCATATTTCTATCATTCTCCCTTTTTTCTTGTATCTCTCCCCTTTATCTCTCTCTCTCTGTCACTCTGAATATAAAAAAACTATTAACATACCAATTCTGTAAGTATAAATTATGCCAAAATTTATATTCAACTGGGTTTTAATTTTAACAATTTTCCCGCGAAATATTTTTTTTCTATTTTCGCGTTTATTTTAACATATTGAATCATTAAATATTATATAAATAAACACTTCTTTGTACAGTTTTTTGTATTCTATTAATTAAACGATTGTAATATTTTGTACTGATATAAATTTTATTTCCAATTTTATTCTAAACATCTGTAAAAAAACGGCACTGAATTAAATTTTCAGTCATAAGTTTTATCGAAAGGAAAAAAAAATACGTTGAAACAACTTTAAGCCTAAAATAGTAGTTGGCAGCATTTATCACACGTGATTATTTGTTTCCTCTCTTGCATATTTTTGACGTGTATCCATATACTGCTACTATTCCTAGAACCTAAACGCATAAATGAAAAAACGAATGGTCTTTAGAGCTAACGTTCGACAGGTTTTGTCCCATTGCATTTAAATGGATTTTTATGATCGATACGTAGAAATTAATTACATTTTGATTGCTTGTTAAATGTAGTGTTTTGTTGTAAAGAAAATAGTACAGCCTACACACATGTATGTGTATAATATTAATTAATGATTTTTAAAACATCCTGTAGTGAGATAGCCGATACTGAGACAAGAATATTTTTTATTAGACACTTGGGACGCAATAGTTGGGGAAACGCCTCAAAATTGGTGACCCAAGGTTGAATGTATGGTGTCACAGCTAACACAAATCGCTTCGTCTGTGACTGCCAGGCGTGGCAATCGTGTTGCATCAAACAAATAACCTGTCTCTACTTAGCTGTGTACCCCCTGGCTCGCGTACTGCTTCATATTAGTGTTAACTGAAGCCGGGTACACACTATCTACACGTCACGTCACATCACGTGGTCCCACATGACTTGAGGCTGTATGAAAGTGACGTGACAGTCATGCACAATATACACTCACGTTACAATGTTATATATATAGCCCACAGCCGTTGTGACATCCATTGATGGAGCAAAACAAGTAGTTCATTGGAAAGTAAAAAAGACGTCGATAACGTGTGTGCGGCCGAAGCGGCTAATAAAATGGTCGGCTGAGTAAACGTTTGGATCCATGATATCAACATGAAACGTAAAATTAAGTATGAACTTCATAATTTAATCAAGCAGCTATGAAAGCACCCAAACCGCTATTAAATTTACTTTTGAATATCAAGAGAAGAATTTGAATTTCTGCATGATGTTATCAGGAAAAAACATTTGAACAAGAAACACACAATTTCAAGACGCGATTCAGTACGGAAGATAAGCTAGAAATTTGTTTAAAGTAACACCGCAAATGTCGCAGAAAATGTGTAAACTTCACTTAGAATATTTATAATATTATAAATGATAATGTGAAGGCAAAATCCGGCAAAATCTGACTCACTCTGTAAGAGAACATGTAACACAGCCTTGATTAGATAAGGGGACTTCCTAGTGTAAGGGTTTCTCTAAACTCTCTGTTAGACTTCATGCAGGTGTCTCAGTTCGTAATTGTCGCAGGGAGAACAATTATCGGTAGAAAGACAGCATCCATCTATCTAGGCATACTATGTTTAGCTCCCGTCGTTTATAGCACATTAGGTAGTAAATTAATTACAGAAAATTGCTTAAAAGTGAATTTACGTGCCAGATCTGCACAATTTCCTCAAAATAAGACGGTTAAGTACGGCACTGCAAACGATGCTCAATCTTTAGACTTTTATCGCAAGTTTCCGCTTGGAAGTCCCGTTAATATTTGTATTGCAGAACACCGTAGACAGCTAATTCTGTTTTATTTGTATTGTTCGGGTTCCAGACCACTGGCGACTCCTACTAAAGCCTTGCATTCACTTACCGTCTAGGATATAGTACTGTCAGACTGATAGTGCGAACTGTTCGTGACGCCATCTTAGGTAGAGAATTTCATTAACTGTCAAGTGGCATAGCCTCTATACATTTACATTACTTTGTATAGGCTATTACAATTTAGCAAGCTTATGTCCTTGTTTCAAATTATTCATAATGTAGTGCATGCATACACAGACTTAAAGTCTTGCTCCTATATTCAGTCTGCAATACCAATGTTTGCATCTGTAATTTATGTTTTATTTGCTACTCTTTCCCTATTTCTTCCCAGGCGTTGCCTCGCATATGTTGATGTCTGTAGTTTTTCGACATGTTTTCAAACAGAAATTCTCGTTGGCGCAATGCTTCTATTAACATATCCTCCATATCGAGCACTAGTAGCGTAGCTCATGCCTCGCGAAATGTGTGCTACAACAGATAAAGTGAACGGCGTGAGTAGCTCGCCCTACCTGTGTTCACGTGACGTCACGTGTGTACTGATCCTGTGTCATCTGAAGCCAGGCTCATGACTGCTCACATTTCACCTGCACGCGACACATCACGTGAGCAGGAAACGTACACAAACACTCTACAGAAGACACCGGACTGAAACCCAGTGAACTGTGCGGGTAAGCAGCACACGCGGATCACGTGATACACTGATAAGTGGACACAATTCATTGGTTTGACGCAACACGATTGCTATGCCAGGCAGTCACAGATGCAGCGATGCGTGGCATCTGTTGTACCTTATATTCAAAGTTTGGTCACTGATTTTAAGGCGTTTCCCAACTATTGCCACCTCAAGTGTCTTGTGTAAAATTTGTTGTCTCACTGTTGGCTATTTCGCTACAGGACGTATAAAACTTCATTTATTAACATCCTGTGTGTGTGTTGTGTGTGTGAGTGTATGTATAATGTATGAAATTTATAACAAAACCATGTAAATTAAAACCTATGTATATAATAGTTAAACACATAAATCATAATATGTTATTATAAGCCAACTTCTTTACCTTATATTATTCACTTCCATGAAATGCCTGTTTTCTTGTAAAAGTTTATTTCCTCGAAGCTGTAAATGATATTCACTTAATTTAAATAATCATTGCTAACATTTTTACTTTAGAGAATTATTGTTTTACCAACTTACATCGTTAATAATTACGCAGATGAATTAAGTTAATCCAAAATATGACCAGAGGAATGTTGTTTTTTATTCTCTGCAGAGACTCTTATTTAGAAATTTTATGTTTAACTTTATTCCTCAATTATACTTTATGTATAATATGAGGGTATATAAAACGCCAAAATATTATGACATCGTAAATAGTATACCATAAAACTTTCGTCGAAATGGCGTATGAACAATAACATGTCGTTTCTCCATTTATAACACAATGGAACCAACACATTTTAACTGCGTAGTGTTACATATGTTTATTCACTAATGAAGTTTGTTTGCGTCCAGAGTGTCTGGTAACTTTTCTAGCCCACGTCATTGGAATAATAAATGTCAAACACAGTTTATTGAGACTGCAGAAGTAAACTTCTGAGATTGGTGAATGTTATATGCTGTGGTTATTGGTCACAAGGCAATAATTACAATAGAAGTGACGAGCCGTTTAAAACAATCACTGTAAAAATTAACTTATATTCGCCATACAAAGAACTCTCTTTACCTTGAAAGGCCTGTAGAATTAAGTCATGTACAATGATTACAATTCAATGATTAATTATCCAAAGACCGTCAATCTAAAAAAACTCAATTTTAGTTATTTAAATACGAAAGAATCTGTTAGGTGTTATTAACTTATATGAGAATTTTAGGTAAAAAAAATAGTTTTATTTTAGGAATCGCAATGTAAAACAAAATATATTAAGAGACGTCGTATACAAAGTTAAGTAAAATTTTAAATAATGACATTATTTTGCGTTGTGACTTTAATTAATTACATTCTAGAGACTTATCAGCTGTTTAAAATTGTATTCTAAGTCAATTAAATGTCTTGTGAAGTTATAAACTCAGTAACTTAAATATTCAGTGACAATAGGCCTACAAGATTACGCGAGGAGACGTACTTGCTCTGTACATGTCAAGTCACTCACTCCTTTGTTCTGTTTTTTCGACAAAACATACTCGTACACACACGTAGAATATATAACCAGATGTAACTTAAATACGGACTGTACTTTAGCGCACACATTATTTCCGCATACTGGATTTGAAAACAGCGTACGCACGTAGCTGTGAAATGATTCATGTATCTTTATACGTTATGCTACGACCGTTGGAAAGTTTACTTACGTTATTCTCTTTGTACATCGTATTGTACGCGCGCGCGCGCGCACACACACACACACACACATATATATATATATATATATATATATATATATATATATATATATATATAGAGAGAGAGAGAGAGAGAGAGAGAGAGAGAGAGAGATACAAAATTTCACTCTTCTCTTGACGGACTTTGAAATACGGTATGTAACTAAAATGTATAGATAGGCCTATACTTTAGACGTGAAAGGAACAAATGGAATGGGTGTTACATGGAATTAATATACTTTATATCATATTAGAAGAAATAGTGAAATTAACATTTACGAAGAGGTTACATAGGTACTTTCGATCAAAATCGTCGCTTTTTTACACTCAATGTCCGACGTAACATATTCCAGTAAAAGAAATGTGATAAGTAATTATAACGCTGCCAAATATTTCGCTTTCAGGTTACGTTACCAAGATTTTAACTGTGGCAAACTCATAATTATGTTATTATGGCATTATTTTCTCTTATATGCTTGAGGAAATAATCTAAGAAAGAAGTCACAAATATCAGAAATCAATAGCCATAGAAGTGTTACGTTTATAAATCGTAGGTAAGTGATGGATCACTATGAAGCCGTCGCGTTGACTTGCAGGTACGCTAGTGTAACACGGGAATGTTCGCAGCTATCCACAGTAGTGACCTTTCATAGTTTCCCTGTGCCCAGAAAGTAGTTTGTATACGAGTCAATAATTAATGTACTGCAATGCTGAAATGTTGTAACACTTGTGTTGTAAGGTCTTATCACGCTGACCTTGAGTAACGCAAGACGTTGTAAAGCCAGGAGTTGTCAGTCTGGGAAGGAGAGAATGTTCATGTTAACAAAAGTTATTGTGTAGATAGTATCAAGTAATATCAGTACTGCAGCGTACGTATATGTGTTGAAATTAATTTTACTCAACACTAAAAAATTATACATTTACTCAATGCTTTACCGTTTGCCGCTTCATTTCCTTTCAAAAAGTGTTAATAGTGGATTGATATGCTGGTTTATTGGTAAATGACATTAGTTCACATATTTAGGTTGGTTATAAAGAAATGCAGGCTACGTTGTGTTTTAAACTGACTAGATTCTATAGTGTAATAAAACTGCGTGACTTGGCAGTGTAACGTGTTTCCTACAAACCAAGTTATTTTTCCGTTATTGAAAACGACGCCATTGATTAATGTTGTCTATGTTTGTCAAGACTATCATAAAATAATTCTCAACTGAAAATATGACTGTGTAATGCGAACGAAAAATTATCAGATATTACTCAAGTTCTACTCAGATTCGCCTTTTCCTCAAGAACTTCCTCACGTGAATCCGCAGTCTGCCTTAAAATTAACTTACCGAGCGGAACATATAGAACACCAGCAATGAATATACGGTTGTGAGCATGCATACGACAGTGGATTCTATCGTGCAGGTTACTCAAGTCATGAATGTTTTTTTTTTCTCGTATCAGATAAAAAGAGTGAATTTACAAAAGAAAACAGTGATATTAACGGAATGTTTCAGTTTAAATGCCAGAGTGTTGTCAGCTCTGCAGCTGGCGTGATCAGTAATGTTGTCACTAGAAGCAGCTTGTGTCTTCAGCTCTGTAGCTGGACTCAATGGCGAGACAGTACTGACTGCTTGTTCGATCGCTTCGCTCGTAAATCGCCTCGAATAAAACACCGCTCGCTCCACACATCGCGGGATCTTTGTATTCGCGCCGCATTGTCCAGGGCCGGCCTCCCCAGTTTTACGTTCCCCGCGGCCGACTGAAAAGAACAGCGGGTTTTTTTTTTTTGCCAAAAAATTCACTTGGCCGCTGTCGCTGTGCTTTTTTTTTACTCCCTTTCTCTCTCAATCTCCTCAGCTGTCGTAAATCTGAGTTGCAGTGCGGGAACCGTAATCCCGCAGGGGCTCACTAAGTCGTCTGTGCTAGGTTCATCGCCGACCACCGCAATCTCAGCCATCCCTGATTATAAACAGCACATTCTACCAGAGATAACGTCACAGGACAATTGCTTGTGCATATGTTTCCTTTACGTCGTTTAAAGACACGCTCGCTAGTTTTACAATGATTTTTAATATGTTTTTAAAGTACCATAATTTTATTGTCGATTAATCCATACACTGTTTTCTTGCAAATATATAACTTATACTAAATAATTTTCGTAGTAATAAACCTCATAGTTTATTTTCCAGATTTTTGCATCCAAAGCAGCCTATCAATAATTTTCTTATGAAAATAAGACAAAATTAAGACAATAAGGTTATTTTATGATCGAAGGGCTCATAAAAAAACTCTCATATAGAATTGTTCAACGTATGAATGTTCTCAGACTCGAATTTTTCAAATTACTCCGTTAAAACGAAGTTTATGTATTTTTACACCAGTGTGATAAAAAAAAACTAGCATGGCCTTAAGTGTAAAAAATACATTATTTTTAATTGTGCGAATATTGTTACTTTGTGGAACGTTATTGCTGACCAGTTATTCTCTTGCGGAGAGTTTTTAAATGCATATTATTCCCATAACTATACGTTTTATTCAGAATTTGCATTTTGCGACAGTGTACATTAAAAATAAAGCAACAGACCAACTCAAACGAAATAATTTACGCCGGAGTCGGACGTAATGAACTAAATTGCAACATTTATAAAAAAATTAACAAATTGTTTTATGTTAATTTTAATAAATATCTGAAAAAGACAAGGAGTGTTTTAGTTTGTTTTTATGTATGTTGTCATTTGCTTGTGTTTCATTTTATATTTTGGATAAAATTAAGGAAAAAAAAGATTCGACATAAGAAGCACTTATACTAACGTTAAAATAATAACTACCTTAAACGCGAATATTTAATTTGGTGTGCAGGAATTTGTAACATTCTTCTATTTATAAACAAATTTACGCAGTAGCCATTAAAATTAATTTGTGCGTAAAGTTAAACGAATAAAGTTACACAATTTTAAAGAAACGGAGGTCTAAGAACTGTTTTTTTTTTTTTTTTTTTTTTTTTTTTTTTTTTTTTTTCGCATTTTAAATAACTACACCACGTGTTTCCATTAGACGTGTCATATTTTGTTTTTAAATCATAAAATTGATATCTAAAGTGTTTTGTACAACAATGCCATTTTGAGAACATGTAAAGCAGGTTATAGTAAAAGTAATATGCGGGATATGATACACAAACATTCATGACGGGGAAGACATCTCTAATAGAATAAATAAAAGTAGCATGTATGTTTATATATGTATATATACATATATATGTATATATATATATATACATACACACAGAGTGAGTCGTTTTTATATGTTAACCCGGCAAGAGTGAATTCCTGAAGTCAAATAAATAAGGAAACCATAATACCACATTCGGCCTATTGTGATGCATGACGGAGTTACACACCCTCAAAGGTGAATGTGGGAAATGTGTACTTGGACAATAATATCTCAATCACATAAGCAATTGAGTAAGCAGTTTATCTGCAGGCAACCATATTTTATTAATTTTTACATGCTGATCACCGACATGTCGTGGCCAGTCACTTGAAGTCAAGGGTTGTAAAGTTCTAAGCATGAAGGTGTTGTCTGCCCCTAGTTAAAGTATGAATACATGTTCTTTTTGTAACATAATTTTTTTGCTGTCGTCTATCCCTACACCAGTAGTCTGTATATGGAATTGCATTAATATATATATACATATATATATATAATGTTATATTATAACGGAGTCAATTTTAGAAATCTCAATTTAGTCTCGGTTAGAACTTTCGATTGTCATTGACTCTGATGTGGGAAGGAGGAGGTCTGGTTATTTCGCAACGTTGAATTTACTACTTGAATTTATTTGCTTCGACACACAGTGGGGTATTTGAGCAATCTGGCCGGCCAAAAATATTTCTTCATATCTTCATTATTTATTGGTGCTCTTAGGATAACTTCTTGTATTTGATTAGTTAAAAATACAAATTTGGATTGAAAATTATCTTGCTTGAGTATGCAGAAATCGTTATGGACTTATAAAAAGCCAAATATACAAAATACATGTATATATTGTCACAACATTTAGCTTCAGGAAAAATGATTTCATTGTTCTTCGTCCAAAAATAGTTCATCTGTCCCATCTGAAGAGCAAAGTTCATCATTGAACATTGTGTCCAGATGAGGTTCAGCTGGTTGCAACGTGGCAACAGTATCTCTTAAAAAGGGTTTACTCTTCTTATTACTACGCATTGGCCTCATTCATGTAATGACTGGATCTGAAGTAACTAACAGTCTGTTCAGCACATCCATATTACATGCTGCTCTTGAGAACTTTCTTGCGTAACTTTGTCGGCATAACCAACAATGCTTGTTACGTGCTTCTGTGGCCTCTTCCGACAACTGGCCAATAGGAAGCAACACTTTTTATATTACTATGGCACCATGTATGAAACGTTTACGCATCTTGGGAGTCATCGGATGCCACGGATACAGCTGGACATAGATATCTGCAGTTTTCTTGGCATAAGCTGAAAATGAATGTGTGTTGACTATATGTCCGCTTGAGATAACTTCTAATAAAACTTTCACACGAAAGATGAATTCTACGTCAGTTCCGGTCATTTATGCTGCCAAGACATGATCTGCGAAAAATTTCCTGCTGGTATTACCATCATTCGTGTTACCGTAACCGAGTTTATGTACATATACTATCAGGCCAATTTTTAAACGAAACTGCTCTTGAATTTCCAACTTCTTCTGTTTCACTTGAGTTTTATCACTGTCTGTTCTCATTTGCCATTTTTATAGGTAGCTTAACTTCCTTCGTGATGTTTATTGTTGAAATCCTTTGGTGCTAAACCGCATATGTAACATTTCATTGTAGAAGCTATGTTGGTTTCAGCATTGCACACCTTACCAATCACCATAGTGAGCAGCATTGTGTGCTTTATTGAGTAAGTTTTGTCTGTCAACACAACTTTAGTTTCTGCTAACACACTTGCTGCATGTTGTATGGCATCTATTTCTTCGTTTATTACATCACTGGTCATTTTAATATAGCGAAGTCGTTCGTATGAGGCGAAAATATCGCGGGGAGGAAGGATTCGGATTCTGCCAAATCACCTTATTGTTCGTAGAACACGAAAGTTGGAGGGGCACAGAAGAACTTACGAACAAGTCAGCATCAGAAGCTGATTCATTGTCAAACTTGTGTTTATATTGAACCTGTTGTGCTCCATCACAACCCCACTTGCACATTGTAACTAATGTGTGTATCTCTTCTTTCTCCTAACGAAGATATACTTCTTCTAAATATGTTGATAATCTTGTGACTGTATGATCCATCAAGCTTTGAAGCTTTACTTCGGCATAGGTTTCTGTTACCCGGTATGCTTCCTTGTCGAGGAAACACTCCAGTTTCGCTTCCTGCAGGATGCTATAACAAGGATACAAGCTATTATGAGAGCTTCTTATTACCTCGTCCTGTCTTCTGGACAGTCCTGCTTCTGCAAACATCGACAGTGCAGTTAGTTACGAGATAGTATGTTCTTGTTGTTCAAGTCTCATAGTTCTCTTGTACTCCGTAGTTTAGTCTGGTGAACTGTTGATATGTTGCAGAACTAAAGAAGCTTCTCTCTTTCCTCTCTCTGCTAACTTCGACTGCGTAGCAAAGGTAAGCACTTCTAAGTCAGTGTGGTTACGTAATCCTTCTGTTTTTCTCCTTTTACTTATTTCACTTAATTTACTGTAAGGCTTTGATGGCCACCCAAGTAGACATGCTTTCTTTGGTATTACAAATGTACCTTCAACCCATCTTCGCTTCATTTCAGATTTGAAACGCGACAAATCATGCTTAATGTCTTGCACTAGGGCCTCAGAAAAGTTATCAAGCTGTAGCAGGTAGTTTTTTTAAATATTCCAATTTTTCGTTAAGGTTATTTAAATAATGTTGCTGCACGATGGCAAATAAATGTTTTCGTGTCATAACTCTGACGTTTGACGCCCAGAAACAAATTACACTTGATGTATAGAGCAATGCCTATTTTTATTGTCGCACCAACTGACATTCGAATAGCACTATCTTGTAAAGTCGCAAAAATTCTAAACACATTTTTTTTACCCAGCCTACAAAGAAAATATTGAGATTTAATATGCATCTATAATCAATGCCGGGAAATGTTGGGAAATTAAACAACACTGGCTCATTATCACACAGTTCTGTCGAATCAATAAACGAATGCAATGACATCACTTTAAACTGCTACAGTTACTTCATTATATCAGATATCCCAACAACAAGACAATATATGTTTTCACGCATACCTGCTTGATCACAATCTATGATTTCTACTTCTTAATCTGTCCAAGCATAAACACAACAAAGTATGTAACATACACGTGCACAATGTACGCAGAGAAAGGTTACGTACAATCGTAACGATGACCACATTCTGACTAACATTACCAGCACCTGCCTAGTTTGACGTCCGGGAGAGACGTTGTATGCAATCCCCCCAACACTTGGCTCTTTGGCTCTGCAAAACTATTTTTTTTTTTTTTTTCATTTCTGCGTTCACATATTACTACTTGACATTTGGCAGGCCAGGAAGCTCAAATACTCCACTGTGCGACAGTACAATTTGGTTAATATAATGTATTTAAAACAAACTTTTTGGTTATACAAAATTTTTCGTTAGTCATTATATACTTAACAATACGTGCATATGATTTTACGCAAAATATGTGTTTCTGTAAAAAATGCGAACTCTATTTTGCTTTTTCTATTTAATTTATTTGCTTTTACTATCTTATTTACTTGCGTCAACCTCATTCATGACTTATTACACGGATTTGGTTAATTTAACCATGGCAAATATTAAAACAAAGAAACTATTTGGTTGAAAGTGACTAAATATGTCCGTTCAGGAAGTCGTACTTGTAAAGGCGGTTATTTAGTATGAACTTGTTCGTATTTACAGACACAGTGGTTTAGAAAAAAATGGTCTCATCTTATTTTTTAAGTATAGGTATGAAATTAATTTTTTTAGTTGTGTTCTATTGTACAGTTATGTTAAGATAACCGACTGATAGCAATGACGGTTAAAACATTTTGCCGAGTACACACGAGTCTAATTCTAGTTTCCATTTAAGGCTATCTATATTTTGCCACATTTTCTGTGTACAATTATGTAAAGGCTACAGAGAAGGAAACATCGAGTGTCAGCCAGATTGTCAGAATCACGAGATTATCGGAATTACACGTTTCAGTTGTATGAACGTAATAATTTGTAAGTCGTGTTGGTCGAGTGTAAACATGCGTTGTAGGCAAACGAAGTAATGATTACAGGTTCGAATCCAGATGCAATTGTAGCTTTTTAAATTTACATGTAAATATTATTTGTGTAAATGTTTCTGTGCAAATTACTTTATTTTCGTAATTAGAGCAAGCAAAATATTTTTAATATCGTATACTTCAATGGTTGCCCAACTAAATGAAGTAACTTATGTTTTATTTAACAATATCTGTATGGTGTTATAAACGACGTCATTTTGTTCAAACATTTAATACATTTCAAACTAATAGTTTGGTTGTGACGAACCATACATTTGTTTACACGTATTTAAAGATAATATTTGGTTGTTTCAAGCAAATTTTGTTTTATTTTACAATATTTTTTCTCGGTGTAAGAAGTGGCCTGATTTCCGCGGGCCAGACACTTTTCCTAGCCAGAAAATCAGTTTTTCGCCGGACAACAAGGGGCGGTCGTTGTGAAACTCGGTGCTTGGGTGTTGGCCACACTGAGGTTACTGGCCAGGGGGGGGGATTAAATATCGCCTCTTATGTGTGCAATGTAAAATGTGCACCTGCGTTGCGTCTTGTTGCGTTGTATTGTAATTATATCCTCACGTAACGCCATAGAAGAAGCCGTTAACTTGCTCTGCACTTGCGTTACGCTATGTCGATGCAAGTAGCAGGTGGCGATATTCTATCGGCCCCCAGTTCTTTGCTGACTTGGCATTTGGTTTCACGTCTTCGAACGCCATTTTAGACAGTTTTTGTTTGTCGGAAGACTGACGGTGACCTCAGGTTGATAAATATGAATTTACGGGTCGTGAGACGTGTACCTTGGGATGGCAACTGTCTCACAAGGGCTAGGATGTCGGTAGTGTGCTTGATTAGAGAGAAATTAGTACAACTATAGTGTTGGCGTCGACAGAGAAGCTTGATACCGAGGGCTTGGCTTGGAGCAGAGGATTGTACGCCGTGGCCGCAGATGACTGACGCCTTAAAACTTAAGTATTCCGCCTGTGAAGGCCTTGCTAATAAAATAATGTTAAGTTGAAAGTGTGTTTTTAAGGCAAGTGGTGCAGTTAAAATTTATAGTTAAAATTTTAATTTGATTAATTTCTGTGAAAACTATCGGGAGAGAACGCGAGTTATTATTTGGTCACTGTTAGTGTGATTCTCAGTGTGAACTCTCACATACGCGAAAGATAAACGTCGTTCGTAACTGAAAAAGAATTGCGATAATTATTACGTAAATTAAATTCATAAATTTTGCCAATTTTAATAACACTTAAATGCTCGTATCTGACATATTAAAATAAATAATAACTTGTACTTTTGAAAAATGTATAATGTAATGTTTAATTTGTGACGCGCACAGTGATTGCCGCTACAATGTTTCAGAAGCAATAGCCATTAATTAAGTAATACTTGGATATCAAATATAAAAAAATAGGTCATGCGACCATTCATTCTCCTCGGCATCATGTCACGAAGACGATGGAACTATAATGAGAAAGCAATAATCAATGTTACTATTTATATGTAAAGAAAACTACAATGTGTATATTTCACCTCAGTGGAGAGAGCAGGTGCAGCTTCTAAATGACAGCATGGCTTCTCACTCCACCCCACTTGTACCCAATTAACTATTGGCGGAGGGGAGAGGGGAGGAGTGCTGCCTCTAGAAATTAACATACAAATGTTAAATTATAATAAGTAGTAGTATATAAGAAACTTTAAGTTTACGGATAATTGTTTTCAAGTGTAATAAGGGAGAATTAATATGAAAATGAAATAAATTCGGCAATGGCAAGATATAACTGTCCTCGAGGGGCAAAAAGCTGGCTCCTTGGCCCAAGGGAACCGAAGCCTGCAGAACAAGTAGCGGGGATCTTGGTGCCAACATGGGGAACGCGAGAGGAGTTGAACGACAGGAGAGACGTGGAAGACGTGTGAGGACGACGGACCGGGGTGTTACCGCCGATGTCGACTCAAGCGTCGTGACGCGGAGTAGAGGCAGAGATTGTAGAGTCAACTGACGACGGACCGGGGAGTTACCGACGGGAGTCGATTTAGGAATCACGGCGTATTAGGGTTGTAATAGAGTCACGTACGACAAGAGACCTGGGGTGTCATACCGCCAGGGCCGATTCGCGTGTCGCGTGGCTGACCAGTCGTGTGGACGGAATTTAAACCGGGCCAATAAATCCACGTCAGGAGAGGACAGTGACGCCTTGCTATCCGTCAAAAATAGAACTGGCTAACTTTAATTTGCTCTCGCAACAACATCACCAATAAAAATTAGTAAGACGTAAGAATTATCAAAGAGGAGTGTCGCAAATTCAGTTCAGATAGTTAACATATAATTTTTAGAATATTGTAATGTGTAAATCAGTCTCCTTAAATTATTACAGTCTTTCTAGTAATTCATTTTTGTCCCTTTAAATACTCTTTTATAAATTTTATATTTACTCTGACCGCATATTTCATAGCTTTTCAGTCAAGTGTTAAGTTGTCTAGTAATTATTTGTTCAGGTATTATATCAGGAAAACACTCGTACACATTACTGAGTGCTTAATATTTAAGATCCCTATTAGTATCTCTTGCATAAACTATAGAAACTAGTGGTCTCAGGTGTTTTATTTGTTGCCCAATCATGAAGTTGGGATGCTTTAGGTTTATTATTTCTGATTGTACGCCAGAGCCACGTCCCCGTATGTCCTCCTGACACACACACACACACACACACACATATATATATATATATATATATATATATACAAAAGACATCCATGTATTGATTGTTAACTGTGTTATTATATACGTTGTACAATATTGCTGTTTATTTATCATAAAACTGTGCGATGTGCCATAAATATGTATTGTACATTACAAAAATTGATACATTTACCAGTTGCGAATTACTATTATTGTTACATTTCTGTCGATATTGATGTTTGTCCTTTAATTTTTAACATACATGTTCATTACTTCCAAGTGTTTAGTAAAGCAAATGTGTGTTCTTTATTTCCTTTTCTAATTTTATATCGTCTACTACCGAAAAAACTGCAACTTCGGAAACAAAAGAAAATATTATAACGAACATTTTCACGTGATACTTATTCTTGTTAAAGTTAGCTGAGATATAAAACGAACACAGAAAACCAAGTCAAAAAGAATCGTTCAAGTTAACGAACATCAGCAAATCAGGAAGTAGTATTGCATGTTTACAGCGATAGTTCCAGATTAGTAACTTGTACAGCAATTAAAGTACTTCTTTTATGTGTATAGGCTATAAAGTTTTTTCCCGTAATTTTTACTACCTTTAAATATCATAATGCTTGTTTTAAAATGTTGTTTAAACGATCGTTATAATAATATTTCATTTACGGAGAGTATTATATCACGCGGTTTTGGTGTTTAACCGTATACAGGTATTTTCTTTTCCCACATGTCACTAAGTGTCGTTAAGAGACCAAGTCATTTCACTTACAGTTTTTTATAGTACGAATTTCGCAGTTAATATTTAGTACATAATATGTACGTTGAAATGGTTGTTTATTTTTTCAGTTTTAGAAATTAATTGTTCTAACGTTCGCTGTGAGCCTTTGAGGCCTTGGAAGTTGTTTTTACAACTCAGTGCTAACTTCGAAGAACAATGAGCTAGTATCGCGCGGGTGCAAGCTAGACTTCGTATTTCCGTCTATATGCGGCTTTAGTTTGCTCAACACGGAACACAGCTGCTATGATAACTGGACGTTATAGTAGGGGTGCACAGCTACTGATGGCCCAAGTAGGACTGCAGATGGACGAGTCGTCTGCTATGATAACTAGACGTTGTAGTATGGATGCACAGCTACTGACGGCCCAAGTAGGACTGCAGATGGACGAGTCGTCTGCTATGATAACTGGACGTTGTAGTAGGGGTGCACAGCTACTGATGGCCCAAGTAGGACTGCAGATGGACGAGTCGTCTGCTATGATAACTAGACGTTGTAGTATGGATGCACAGCTACTGATGGCCCAAGTAGAACTGCAGATGGACGAGTCGTCTGCTATGATAACTAGACGTTGTAGTATGGATGCACAGCTACTGACGGCCCAAGTAGGACTGCAGATGGACGAGTCGTCTGCTATGA
>PNEQ01065344.1:0-47449 GCA_003012365.1 Medauroidea extradentata
ATGTGAGCTTAACTATAGTAGGTCCCAATTTTTTTCCCACAGCAAAACTGTTACTGTCTACCATATAATGTTCTGCACCGTTATACTAATCCAAGACATGGCAGTGCATACTCCACCTTTATTTTTAATGTAGTGGAAATCCATAATGATGTGTCCCACCTCAGTCGAAATCTCCATGAATGAGAGAAGGCTAAGGTAAGGTGAGGAGAGAGCAGGTAGTTGTACCAGAGACATACACGCTTCACCCATCTGGCTTGAAGAATGACTGTGAGATAGGGTTGGAGAATGCAATGCAAGAGCAGGGGAATTGGAAGGTCGTTGTGTAAGCTCACCAGCCAGCTTTGGCAGCCACCATGTTTCCCATGTACAAAAATCAGTATGAGGGAAACAAACCCAAATTGTTTGCAGACAATTAGTCTGACAAACATGCCACCTTGGCTCCTATTGATGGTGCATTGAACTTCAGTACTAGCTTTAAGCTAACAACAGATCATCAATGCACATGTTGTTACACGTCCTAGCCATAATGCAAGCCCTCAGTTGTAAGGTAGTTGTTCTTCCCTCGTCTCACCTCATCTTTTCCATTCCTCGGGCTGGCTGCGTGAGGGTTGTGTCTCTCCGGCAGAGCTCCTCAATCCTGCCTTCTCCCAACTGTGTAGAGTCAACTGACATCCTGCCAGAGGTTGGAGACACGTGTAGATTTTCATTGGAATCTCGCTGACAAACACGTGATGATGTTCTTGTGATTCAGAGTCTGTTTGATAACTGCTTACAATTGCTGATTATTGATGTGTAATGTTTTGGTGTGTCCGTCAGGTTGTAAAGTGATAGGGTTTGCTGGGAGTAAGGAGAAGATAAAATGGCTGACGTCTGATCTGGGTTTTGATCATGCGTTCAACTACAAGACCACAGATATCTCTGAAGCTCTCGAGAAAGCTGCGCCAGAAGGTGTCGACTGCTACTTTGACAATGTGAGTACATATAATTTTTGGAAGCCTCAATAGTTATGTGGGCTGAGGCTATCTGAAGGAGATATTTTTCAATAACATAAATGTTCTGACATAAACATCTATGATTTGCTTATTATGTTTTTCTGAAAACTTATCACACTGTGTAGTAGATGACTGATTAGCAATAAAATATAAGTTAATTAAAACTTGTCTATACAAACCAGAAAGGACCTTAAATTTTTTTACATGTGTTAATACAGTATTGGGTAAACACCGAGAAATTTCACAGGCCACTATCTGCAAGCTAGACTTGACATGTGTCTGTGTACTGCCCATTGGCTGCTGTTCATCAACTTAGTTATGCATCGTGATTGGGCCTATACTTGATTGCTTCGTTGTTATTTGCTCAGAGCTTCCTTGGTTTTGTGTAAAACATTGTGTCAATTGTTTGTAAGAGTAATTTAATCTAAGATGAGTTTGATTGTGAGCAGTTTTCCTAACCCAAAAAAAAAAAAAAACTTTTTATCTCGGAGAATAATTTGCTCTAAGTTCTAGCATACGTATTTGTGTACCAATTGCCTTGGCATTACGTTGTAACAATTAGTATCCATGAATTATTATTTTATTAAATACATAAGTCCCTGTATTTCGGAAGGAAACAAAACCACTTTGTAATAATGATAACTTTGTATATACAAGGTTTTACTACACAATGCAGCCAAAAGTGTATGCACCTTGTTCAGTGTATGACATTATTTGAAACATTCAGCCCTAAATTGCTGTGCCATTACTCTATCAAACCATTACAAGAGATATTAATGTATTCAGTATCAAATTTAAGATTAGAAAATAACTTATATATAAGAACCCCTAAAAATGGTGACTCGCGAAATTTGTGAAATACAGCAAAATTTGTCATAGTTAAAAGTTTCTCGCAAATTTCAGGATAATTTAGTTAAAAGTGACAATTCACGCAAATTCAGATGCCTGGGTGGATGTTTTGTCGTAAATTAATTGAGGCACAATCATCGAATTGTGTACGTTTTCTTTTCAGATTTTTTTGGATTTGTTTAATTATTGTTTTGCTGTAATTATATTAATCCATGCTCGTCATTTTAATACATTTTTAATCTTTTTTGCAAATATGTTTAAACGGTTTAAATAGAGGAGGGGGAGACCATTTTATTTCACACATTCGACCTCGTAAAAAAACCAGAATATTTACATTACGGATTGTGTCCATACATATATTCGGGCAGGTATATTCATTCCTCAACATATTTTGCTGTTAAAGCGTATCAACTCACGCATTGCCATGGTCACGCGGTACATAGATCTCGATATATCGACAAGATGGCAGCCGAGCAAAGGTAGAGGCAGCAAGAGTTCAAAGTCTACCGAGTTGCAATTAATATCTCTGTGACTTTACGCACGTTTGTTTATATTTTTAATGTTTTGTTTCTGCGTTTTCAGGAATGTTGCATTGCGTTAGTAATTTTTTGAAATGGAAAAAAACAAAATACAATACCGTGCAGATCCTTGTGTAAATAGCAATATTGTGAAGTTGCTTTGTGTTGTGAGGAGTAGGAACACAAATTTAAATGGTAAAAACTGTGTGTAACGTAATTTTCAGCTATTTCATCTGTGGATAAATACCATAGTAAAACATTTTAATTTGTACATACACTGAAAGGGACTAAACAAACTGACGAAAAATTTTAAAACTTCAAAACTTAAATAAATAAAATAAACAACTCGGATAGATAGTTTCAATTTAAAGGAGGATATTTATGTAGTCTGGTAACAAAATAAATGATTTTAATTTTCTCAATATCAGGTATGTATCGTAAACATTAAAAATTAATGATAGTGGGGCAAAATCAAAACTGTTTGGTTAAATATAATCATTCTGATAGTACTACACAAATTTTTTGTACAGTTTTAAATTTTTTCCGTTACTTTTAACTAATTTATCACCGCCTTAAAGTTTTTAACTCCGCATTTTGGAACCGCTTTTAACATTTTTAAACACCGAAATTGGCCATTTTTGTTCACCGTTTTTAGGGGGCCTTACTTATATAACAATTTATTAAAAGTCTTTCAGTTAGAAATTGATTTTTATTTAGGCAGTTTAATTGATTATATACAAACCAAACATTTTTAAAATCTACTGTGTGTGTTGTATCAACCATCTCTGGTGTTGGTATATTTGTAATTTCAAACTGCAATTGTTGCAGGTTGGAGGTAAAATCAGCAATGCCATATTGAAGCACTTAAACAATTTTGGAAGGGTAGCCGTCTGTGGATCAAGTTCAAATTACAATTCACTTCCATCAGAATCTTTTGAGGGTAATATGTGTTGCATAATTATATATTTGTGTATTGTGTTTGAGAACTGAAAATTAATTTTTAAACTAAGTCTTTATGCTCAGTTTTATGGATTTTAATTTGTGTGATACAGCTGTTGTGCACTACATGATGTATTCGATTTATTGCACTCTCCGAATGCTGTGTGTTCCAATTATCGAAATTCCTGTTGGGATAATGCTCATTTTTGTGTTGCAATTGTAAGTTGCACTGAATGGTTACACACTGAGAAACATTTCACTCCTCAACGACTGACGAGCTCAAAGTAAAACAACAGTTACACAAACTTAATACTTAACTGACAACTGTCCCACTTTGTGAGTACAGTAAACCCTCGTTTTATCGGACCTCCATTCAGCGGACTTCGTATTTAACGAACAAAATCTGGCGATACAAAATTATTCCACCGCCGGGTCTACTTGTCACATGCAGCACAAGACCTACCTGGTTATTGTGCTTTGGTAAGTGACATCAGGCGCGCGTGCACAGATAGCCGCGTTAGATGGTAGACAGAGCTATTTTTAATTGTGCATCGGGGTACGTGCTGTGTCCGGTCAAGAATGATTGTCTACCTGAATTTTTTTACGGAACTGTAAGGTCAACAGCGTAATACCTACCTGGTTATTGTACTTTGGTGAGCGACATCAGGCGCGCGCACAGATAGCCACGTAAGATGGTAAGCAGAGCTAGTCAATCTCTCATCAGTGTTTTGACATGTACGGACAAGAACGACTGTCGTGTCTACGTAAGTTTTTAACGCAGTTGATGTATGCGATAAAGATTATATGCATTTTTTAAAATGAAATAGTGTCTGCAACAGGACAGAAAATAAATAGAGTAACTTTGACATCAAGCAAAAATTTGAACTAATATAAAAGTTAGATGTTTCGGTAGCAAAGATGTGTGATGATTGTGGTGACAAGAAACAAACCGAGTCAGACATTTGTAAAGCAAAAAACTAGTTAAATAGTTATGTGTTGAAATATAATGTTGAACAAAAAAATTGGCACTGTTGGACCCAGGAAACACGTGAGACTTGGTACCTAATCTTCACACGACGAGGCAGTGTATGTTCAACAACGCTCATGTGGTGTAAATGTGCGAGGTGTAGAGAGATTAAATCTGCTGCGGGCAAACTAGCGCAACACATGCCTTTCTCACGCTCAGCATTTCCGTTCCTTGCCCTTCAGAAATTCTCAAGGACGGCGTCTAGATCATTATCTCACAGACACGGTACCTATACGATACTGCGTCGCAATGCAAACAGTGGTAGTTTAGATGGACATTTTTATTTGTCATATATTTCGTAAATAAACACTTTGCTGTCAAATACAAAGCAGTAGCTCAAGTTCACGTGTCACATGTTACCACGCAACATAACACGAAACCAAGCTGATAGCAAGCCGCCTCCTATCCCTTCCCTTCTACTCTTCCCCCGCCCACCACCCATGGTTATCTCAATGAGCAGACAAAGGCACGTGCTTATCTTTCTACTCCCGCCAGTCAGCAGAAACCTTCCCCCTCGCCCACTTTCAGCGATTTGACCACAACAAACACGTTGTTTTACTATGCTTATCACACTGCTATAAATATATCGGCTTGTCTATTTTCGTGTGCCGATTTTGGTACTTCGCGATTTACGGGACATCTGATTTACCGGACCACACCTCCCCCCAAATATGTAGTCCGGTAAAACGAGGGTTTACTGTAGTAGTATAAGGCACTTACACAGTTGACTCTCCAGCATTTCAAAATAACAGAAATTGAATTTAATTTTCAACAATGTTTATTTACTAAACCCGTTTACACAACAGCAGCACTCCTTATGTACACAAAAGCTTACGACCCGAAAATGGTGTCGTTAAGTTCAGCTAACAGCACAACGGACATTCACTGCCATTAACCTTATTAAGTAAGGACACTACCACCCTCGATGCCCTTATGGCTTCCTTCCACCGTAAACAAATTTAAATTGAAACAATTTAAAGTTTATAGGTAAGTTAAGACTCCTAAAACAGGTTACAGAAAGTTTGAGCCACATCTGCTAAACGAAACTACGTATCCAGAAACAATTTTAGTCATGGTTTAAAAAATAGTCATACAGTAGAGTCTCGTTATAGCGAAATGTTACGGTTATGGGTTCGAACTTCGCTATAGCCGAATTTGGCCGATTCTGACCCCTTAACCCAAAAATTGCATTTAAACTGTCTTTAATCTTATTTAATTAAAAAGTAGTACGTTATTTTAAGGAAATATATGTTTATTTTAACAGGTAAGTATGTGCTGGTTAAAGTGATACCCAACAATTATGGGTGCAACTATTCGCTAAGACAAAACGGACCAAAATCTCCGCCGCGTCATGTATGTATGGCTATCTATCGCTGGACCGCTTCAGCGGTGTCTCGCCCGTGTGGGCGCGCGGCAAGAGTGCACGCGCCGGCAGTCAACATGATTACTCTGCCGGCCGCTGCAGACAAATATGTAATCAGTTTGACGAGTGTAGTAATTTATTTATTTATGTATTTTAGCATGCATGCTCTGATGATAATTCTGTGTGCCCTTTCACACTGTAGCACGCGTCGAATAATTTGTGCGCTTGCCAGAGACAGATAAAAATCAGCTCGGAAGGGCAGGTAATGATAGTGTTATTTGCCAGCAAAAATAAGCAACGCCAACATTGGTAGTTGCTTTATTTTCGCACACTAGTAGTGAACTGTGTTTAGCGGCGGCACGAAGTTAAGTTTGAAGCCAATTAGTAGTAACAGAAGTGTGCGCACGTGTATGCATTGACTTTGAGCAAGGTCACAAGTTTGTGATTTTATTCCGGCGTGAGCGCAACCAAATCTAGATAGATAGTTCGTTGAAAAGCAATGCTAAAGCTAGTCATGCTCGTTTTCACATACGGCCCACCACCCATGATGTATTTTTTTTTTATTTTTCTTTCTTCCCCGTCAGCTCTCCAAACAGACTCGTTTAAATAACTACCAGTGCAAGGTAGAAGTTCAGATGGTGTATTCTTTAGTTTTTCTTTTTTCTTCTTCTTCAAAAAGGCTTATGAAGTGGGTTCAGTATGGAGTAGAAAATAAATCAGGAATTTGAAAATGCAGTTTGAAGCTGTCACTTTAACCTCGTAATTAATGTGGAGCCAGTTAAAATCATTAGGCCTACTTCAAGCATTTAACGTACTCAAATAAAAACTTTTGTGTGAGGAGTAATAATATTTATTAGTGAGTATTATTTATTGATGTAACTTACAAATTTTGTGCAGATAATATTTGGTTGCTCCTTTAAAACAATAGGTGGGTAGGCAGGTAGCATTGTCTAATGTAACATCTCGAAAGCAAGGTCACTAGGGATGGAATTAATGTCTTAATAGTATTATTACAGTGTGGCAAACAGCGATGTTTTACCTGTTGTAATTATGGAATTTAGGAATCATTAAGCAAATGGCCTAAGAAAGTATCACAAAAAATTAGCTATTTGTGTTGGATAGAAACATGTACTCACAGAGTATCATGGAGGTTGACAGTTACACACACGAAAAGGACGACACATTTTGCGCGGAAGCGCGAATCGCTACGTTTTTGCCACGCATGGCTTCGTCGGGCGACGAGAAGACCAAAGTGAGAATGTAATAAAAATTAGCTATTTGTTAGAGATACAACAATTTTTTTAAAAGTTAGTCTACTATGTTTTGAACTTTAGAGTTAGGAGACATGTATGTATGTTAATAGACAAATACAGTAGAATTAATGGGATGATTTTGAGCAGCGTGGATGAACTGCAGGAGGGAAGAAAAAAGGTCAAGTAAACATACGTACCAAAATTCAAAGTTCGCCACTAGAGAGCTGTACTGTTTTCCAAGGCAGGTAGCTTGAACATTTTCACCTACAGGAACGCGTGAAAGATATCATGTGTGGATCTCATTCCAGACGTGTAGACACTGGAACAGTGCATCCGTACTGTCTTGTCATGCCATTCTGAAGTAGAATGGCACATTTGAATATGAATGAACAAATTTTTTTCTACCTTAGGAACCATGCATTTCTAGACCTACGTCCAGATGTACTTTATTGTTATTTCTTCAGAAATGACAGAAATGTTTTCACGTGGTTGCACGGTAACAACATAATGCAGACTAACCTAGCTTCGTGGGATATTGAGATCTGTTATCATATTGACATATACCATACTGACTGAAAATAAACTTAATAGTTATCAAACTAACCATTTTTATGAGTTTCTGCATGAAGCAATAAACATGTCTTACCAAAACATAATGTAAGTGAAGAAGGCTTTAACCGCTACGTTAAACCAATTGAATTAAATGATAGAAGGTTGAACTCGCCGCCTGATGAAGCTTGCCTAGCCAGTGAAACGTAGTACAACCGCACAAATGTATGTTCGGCCTTTTATATGTGTAAAACTATCAAGAAGTACCAACCTTTGAGTACCTCAACCTTCTGTCATTTTATTCAATTGGTTTACCAAAACCAAAACATAAATTAACTGTGCCATGCTAGAAATTTTTTGCTGTTGCAATTAGCTTGAAGTTACAGTTAATCGTACTTTGGAGTTTCACAGAGAATTGTTTGGTGTCAGTATGAATCTTTTATATTAATTTGCAATTGTGTAACTGTTTTCATAACATCATTCACTTTAGTGTCGTTTTTCATTGTGATACAGATTTTAAAATTTTACTAATATTATTATTAATTTATATTATTATTGTTACTATCACTATTATTAATGAGCATACATTTTAACCAGTGAATTAACATTTTCCTTGCAAGGAACTGTAAATTTTACATTTTCTGGAATGCAGTTCAACTTCCAATGAAGATCTTATTTAGTTTAGTTTAGTAGGAACATTTTTCTAAGTACCTTGTTTTGAATGCTCACAGGGATTTTTGCCTCCCTAGCATCTGTAAAACTTAACCTTGTAAAGTGAAGAGAAATACGTACAGTAGTTAATTCAGTGTGCTCTGATGTTTACATTCAGATGTAATTCTTCCACGGGACATTATTAGCAAGCAGCTGAAGATACAAGGCTTCCTTGCCCCTCGCTGGACAGATCGATGGTTGGAAGGCATCAATCAGCTGTTGCAGTGGATCATTGAAGTACGTTTCATTAATTGCCTAGTTTAATCAGGCAGGTTGAAACAAAACACTTGTAATTTTTGTTTTTTAAAATGCTAGTAATTCACATTATTCATTTTAAGGTAAAATTTCTACAGTACTTGGTTAGTGCAGCCATTCTATAATTTGGCGAAACATATAATGTTTATTTTTGTCATGTTGTTTGTCATAATACAGTAAATTATATTTTTTTACAATTCGACTATCATTGTAAACCCATTTACAATACCTGAACATAAAAAAACAAAACAGTATCCAAGATGCTCAGGATTGTGGGGGAGGTATTGGAACATTGTATGGTTAAACTGCAGTTGTTCATGGAAGAAAATTTTACGTTCAGAAATACTTACCTGTAATTGTAGTGAGCATTAGTTTTTGTGTTACTGTTATTAGAATTGTTATTGTTATTATTATTATTATTATTATTACTATTATTATCATTAACATCATCATCATCATTATGTTGTCACTATGTTTTCAGCACACCCTTTTTTTTACATACACGCTCTGTGTAGCTGAGAAACATATATGGCTAGTTCAGTTTTGTTTCATACAGAAATAGTTTCAGTGAATATCTGTTACCTGACACGAAATACCCCTGAATATCATGAACAGTGTCCAACATCATACTTCAGAGAGTTTGTAGAAACAAACTGATAAAAGTTGGTCAGAAAAAGTTAATACATGTGTGTGCATGTATATTTATTTATTTATTCATTACTTAATTTATTTACAGTATTTACCTAGTAGTTAGTGACAGTGAACAGAGTTTGTAGAGCTTTAGTTTACAAGAAAACTGCATAACATTACTTCATATTTTTCATTGTATCCATTTCACAATATTTTAAAATTAATTTTTTATTTAAATTTTTTTAAGAAAAGTCATATTAGCACAACTTAAGCAAGTAATTTAAAATGAAACGGTTACACAACTTCATAAATTTGTACAGAAGTTAAAGTTATTTTTTCATCAAAGATGTGTGGACGTTTGAATACGCAAGTCATTATTTTTGTTATATTGAACCGATGCTCAATAATCAAGCTGTATTAGTAAGGCTTTCTCACTTTTTAATGCTGCCTCCGCTCAGTATTAAATGGGCAAAAATCAAAATTGTTTATTTATTGTAGGGAAACACTTTTTAATTTAGGGTTCTTCCTTATACTTGTTCAAAAATTTTTTTACACAATTTTTCATTTTATTTGCCCAAACTTCAGTGAACCCATATTTCTTGGTGAACTTTATCTCTTGGTTTGATTGTGAAGCCAAGTGACATAAACTTAAGCTCAATATGGCTTAATGGTAGTTTTTGTGATTTTGTTTCTACTTGACGTTTTTCTGTAGCTTGACTAAGCTCAATGCCAATATCTATATTTCACACTTGAACATGTTAAAACAGCTGTTGTTGTTTGTTGCAGGGCAAGCTGAAGTACCAAGAGACGGTGACGCAAGGTTTTGAGAACATGCCTATAGCTCTGATAGAGATGTTGCGGGGGAAGAATACTGGCAAGGCCGTAGTTAAAGCGTGATTAGAGAACTCTGTGTACAGTTAGACAGAACTGGTGCGACATACTTGAATGTGCTGCAAGACTGAGATGAAATACACAATTGACTCTTATTTATAGCCTGATGTATCTATGTGAGCATTCCAGTTGGTCAGTTTTTTTCTTTACATTTGCCAGTGACTATGTTAAATTTACGTACTGCTACAGAGTGAGAAAAAAAGTGCTCAGATTTGAAAATACCCTGCAGTTATGTATTTGACCAATAGCAACTTTAAGGGTTCTGGCTGTGTGCAGGTATTTTGTACAATCATTGCCTGGAAACACACAGACAATAAGGCACCACTTGCTTGTCATCCCCAAGTACAACATACTCGATTGTTTCGCAGTCTTCCCATTAATACAAACAATTCTAAAGTCTCTGATTAGAAAGTTAACTCTGAAAATGTATATATTTTTTAGCCATATTTGAGTCTACTGTACATATGACAATTTTAAATAAATTACTTTATTGCGTGTGATAGGAATGTTCTTACTGGTCAGGTGCCTCAGGCCTGGGAGCATACAAAGTACCTCTAACCAGGGGACACCTTTTGGGACGGTTGGACAGTCGTATTGAGAAAAATCTAAGGTCGCTGAATAAAATGTGAGGAATTTTCATTGCGAAGAAGTGATTTGGTAAAACCTAAGGAAAAACTTATATTTGCCTGCTGTCAAACGTACCTTAAGATATTCCTAATGCAGCGTATCAATCATGGCTATCTGTATTGTAGGTTAGAACCACATGATAATGATAATAATAATAATTATATATATATATACAATATATATATATATATATATATATATATATATATATATATATATATATATATATATATATATATATATATATATATATAAAATTTGTTAGTGCTGAAATAGTACAGGTATCCAATGGCACGCAATATCTGCCAATGTTTAAGTGTCATAACAGTCCTAACAGATACTTCTTTTCAGCTAAGTATTGTAATGTTTATTTCTGTAATCTTGTATAAGTGATTAAAAAATAATAATTACAAAATTTTTCTTCATACTACCTTCCCCAAAAAATTATTCCATGGGTAATGATGGAGTGAACATATGCGTAATAACCTGTTGTGGCAGTCTCTCTGCTTAGTTCACAGGGCAAAACACGCTGAACTCAGGTTTAGCAAAATATGTTCTATGTGTGATTTCAAGTTAAGGTGATCATCTACCTGTAACCCAAGGAATTCGGTATTCTTTGCCTCATTTACGTCTTGTGTGCCATAGCTAATGCTTAATTCTGTTTCCTTGCTGTTTTTGTAAGGAGCTGAATGAAGTGTGTCTTTTCAAAATGTAGGTTCAATTTGTTGTCTTCAAACCATTCATCTAACTTACTGAATGGGGTATTGGCTAGTTGTCCTACTTGCCTGCAACTAGTATACTAGTGTCATCTGCAAAAAGAATAGAAATAGAGCTTGGATAAGGCAGTTAGACAAGCCATTTATATAAATGAGGAACAGCAATGGTGCTAGAATTGAGCCCTGGGGTACTGCATGCTTTATTTTCCCTGTGTAGGGATTGTGTTGTATTTAATGCAAACCTTTTGCTGCCCATTTAATTGGTAGGAACACATTAGGTTATTCATTTTATCCCAGATACCATAGAATTTTAATTTATCAATAAGGACAACAAGGTTGAAACGAAGTTGTTTATTGACTGATTGTGATGAAGTGACTATGCCCCACGTAGAAATGGCGATACTATATGACGAAGGGCGAATGCTGAGGATGATGTAAAAATTATGATAACACTGGCTCGATAGGGATGTGGGTGACAGTTAAGGGAACGGACTGACTACCAAGGAGAGCTGAGATGAGATGGACAGTGGGGAAAAGGGTACATGGGGGAAGCTGCAGAGGATGATGATGATCCCAGGGTCGACAGGCCGACGACCACAGGGCAGGCTACTTACTAGTGGATTGTTGCACCCTCCAATGATAAATTCTTCGGAGACCTGTTGGGGCCAGTCTCCACACCACAACACACTCAAATATGTGTCACTAGAGACGGGGTGAGCAAGCACTATATAAATAAAAATACGGGCTTAGTTCTGTGATTTAATCACCATAACCAACAATTTATTGGTCTGTGCTGATGGCCAGTGCCTGTTAGGCAGGCCTGGAGCATAAACCCCTCCAGTGGGTTGCGCGGAAATACAACACTAGGCTGGTGGTGAACTTACGAGGTAAATTTAAGCTACTGGACGCACGGCCGGCAGGGGGTGAGGAGCCCCGGGTAATAACAACAAAAACAGATCCTGTAACTAAAAACTTAACTATTGAAACTAAAATGACTAGTGCAAAACTGGTGAAGGAACTGGGGCAGACGAGGTGTGTCAATCTCCGACTGACTCTACATGGCGTGGGCGTCACCAAACCAGCTTCGCGAGGGGGGCTAACTTCACGGGGCACAAAGTAGTTCACACACAAAAACACTTAATGTAACAGATACAAATTTACGCATGACAAAATTAATTGACGCTGGAAAATGACAAAACATTATTATTCCTCAGCAATGTCTTATAATGGATTATTGTTCCATGTTACGTCATGTTCAGGCAGAGGGATACGAAGACATAGTATAGCTGATCTAACACTGACATAATTAAATAATGGCAGTTGAAAAATGAAAGAAAAATTTAAAAGAAACATTTTAAAAACATGACAACAATAATAAATCATTAGAAAAAGGTAGGAATATGTTTATTTTCTGTGCATCCAGGGCACTGCTGTTATTTGTATTAATTGGTGATGTGAAAAACATAAATGATGATAAACAAAACACTGAAATTTACAATAACACTAAAGAAAACACAATACATGCTAAAACCTTGTCACACATTCTCCCCACCCCTTCTCATGGCGCTGGGTGGCAAAGGGGGTTTCCTCGGGAGTATTCTGCAGATGGGCTAAGGGATTGGGGCGTGTTCGGACAATCAGTTTTGTGTTACCTGTTAGACATTTTGACTTTGACGTTCAGTAAAAGAAAAACTATGTAAGTTGAAATATTGTTCTTAAGAGGATAACGCAGTCACTAGTAATATATACAAAACTATGGCTATTTCATACAAACTAAATTTTAGAATTTTTTACACTTGAACTACTTTAAACTACTTTCACTGTATAAAGAACCTAATAAAGTGAACCTGTGTCACAGTATCAGCATCGCAGGTGTTCCTGTTTCTTCAAGTTTTTGCAATTCACTACAAATATGTTAACAAGTTATTTCACTCTTGTCACGTATTCTTCCTGGTTAGTCTTGAACCTTTAAAAAAATAACATAAAAACACTTCATAACATATCTCATTCACTGCACATTGGATACTGAGAGTATTTGAAGACATGGTGTCATAGTTCGTATTTCACCCCAGCCCTCCCTCATAGGTGGCTATGGGCTGTTAGTAAACCCTTGTTTTACCAGACTAATTGGGGGGAGATGTGGTCCGGTAAATAGATTGTCTGGTAAATCGCGAAGTACCAAAATCTGCACACGGAAATAAACAAGCCGATATATATATAGTAGTGTGAGACGCGTGGCAACGCAGCGTGTTTGCTGTCAAGTCGCCAGAAGTTGGTGAGGGGGAAGTTTTGTGATGACTGGCGGGGTACAAAGATAAGCATGTGCCTTTGTCCGCTCCTTGAGATAGCCAAAGGTGGTGGACGGAGGAAGAGTAGAATGAGAGTAGTAGAACTAACTTTCACTGTTTCCATCCCGACGCAGTATCGTATACCGTGTCTGTGAGATAATAATCTAGCCGCCGTCCTTGAGACTCTTTCTGAAAAGGAAAGGACGGAAATGCTGAGAGTGAGAAAGACATGTGTTGTATTAGTTTGTCTGCAGCAAATTTTATCTCTGCTTGTCCTCGCACATTTATACCACACATTGTTGAACATACCACTTAAACACTGCCTCGTCGAGCGAAAATGTAGTAGCAAGTTTCATGTGTTTCCTAGGTCCAACAGTGCCACTTTTTTCCCCCAACATCATATTTCTACACATAACTCTTCAACTTACCTTTTGCTGTATGAATGTCCGACACAATTTTTCTTGACACCATTATCAGCACACAATTTAGCTACCGAAACACCGGCCTCTTTTCTATTAGTTCAATTTTTTTGGTTTATGTCAAAGTTACTCTCTTTCTTTTCTGTCCTGTTGCAGACGCCATTTCATAAAAAGAAAAACCAATCTTTAACGTGCACGTACATCAACTGCGTAAAAAATTCAAGTCGACAGACACGACAGTCATTCTTGCCCGGACACGTCCAAACACTGATGAGCGACTAGCTCTGTTTACTATCTTACACGGCTATCCGTGCGCGTGCCTGATGTCACTCACCAAAGCACAATAACCAGGTAGGTCTTGTGCTGCATGTGACAAGTAGACCCGACTGTGGAATAATTCTGTATTGCTGGATTTTGTCCATTAAATACGAAGTCCACTGAATGGAGGTCCGATAAAACGAGGGTTTACTGTATTTATGACAGGGCTGTGCTCTGAGTAACCAGTCTCTCTTCGACCTGACCCAGTCGCCCTCCTGTTTACAAAGGGTCAAAACGGACATCACACGAGAAAAAAACAGGAAATATATCCTCCTGCAAGCACAGTACACAGCACTTCTTGAGCAAGAACGATCCTCTCTTGTTTAAAACGGAGCTTGAGAAAGGGGAAAAAGTTGTTTGACGATATTGAATGTTGTACTTGTGTTCACTTAAAATTTACATATTATAAGTGAGTTTATATTAACACATTTGCAGGTGCATGAACGTGGCTGAATAATTTATAAATATTTATTTGTATAAATTTATTGTTTTACCTGTATATAGTTCAACAAAAAAAAAGGTTCATAGAAGGGTGACGTGCTATTATAATATACAGTAATCTCTCGGTTTAAAGACTCTCAAGGGACTGAAAAAAATAGTCATAAAATCGAAGGAGTTTTTAAACTGAATTATAAAAGTATGTAGGGACTGTAGATGGGTTAAAAAAATACAGTTTTGAAAGTGGAAGGATCTTTAAACTGGAAGACAAACTGAGAGATCACTGTATCTTATGTTTAGTGTATACTACTTGTTAAACTTTGCTTCATTACAAAATGTAGTTAAGCTTTGCTCGTTGATAGATAAGATAGTAATAATCTATACTTCACGTGATACATCATAAAATATAATCTGTTGTTTAATACTAAAATTTCTTTATCTATTCGAGTGGCATGCATTCAATCAACCTTGTTGTATGTCGCTGATGTTAAGTCTATTTTAAGGAATACGTTCATGGAGTAGAACATTGTAATTCAGGACGTTGCTTAACAAAGAAATACAAGCAAACAAATTTTCAGCCATAACTTTTATTTGGTTGCAATATAAGTTTGTAAGCTGTAATAAGCCATTTACTGAATAGCCAACATTACTTTAAGCTCTCAATTGTTACAATACATAATGAGATTAAAAAGAGCCACCTGTGTATACTTCAAGCTACAACTGATTTGCTACAGTTCCAAATTAAAATAAATATAATCTAGTCATTTCATAATTAAATGTCAGGTGGGTAGGGTTTTAAATTGTTATGGAAAATAAGGAGTTAACCCATTTAAAATTATATATCGAGAGATAAAGTTGCAAATGAATTTTGGGGTAAAGTGTAAATACTGTGAAAAACAGAAGCTCACTCTGGTTGAGAGAAGGGATGTCTTGATGACGTCAAGAAAGGGTTCTCGAGAGCCATCAGTCAGATTCGTGACAAAAGGATGGAAGGACAGGACTGACTATCTGGACTGTGAAAAATGCCCAAGCAGAGTTTAAGGTGCTGTGTGAGGATGAGGCAACCATGGACCTCATATGGCGTGACTCGCAGCACAACCCCACCCCCTGCCCTTTGACACTAAACAAACACGGCCACACCAAGGGGAAAGAAACGGCTAATCACATACACTTTTTTAAATGTAAATACGTATTAACCTAAAAACTTATTAATATCACATTCGTATTGACACTAGTTATTTCAACACAATATTGAATTTCAGCGCAAGTATTTATTCAAACAACCATGTGTGTGCATGTCAAGCATGTTTGGGAAATAGTCTGAACTCCTGGCTCGTTTACGACAAGACAGCGGCTGTTACGTTGGTAGATTCCAAGAGGATTATTTACACGTCGTTTTAATGGTGAGAAAAAAAATTGGTATTTTGAGTAGTAATCTAACATATTAATTTAATTTAATTTTTATTCTACTATAATTACAATTAAAACAGAAAGAATTGTGCACAAGTACTCACAGGATGGTACTTACGTGGAGAAATGTGTTCATCCTATGTGTGTGTGTTTCTATCTGTAAGTACCATTTTATGAGTACTTGTGCACAACTCTTTCTGTTTTAATTGTAATTAGTAGCCTAGCTGCCTTTCCCGCCATTTGTCCTATTATTCTAGTATAAATTATAATTTTAATTTCATGAATGTGTGGTTCATAAGTTAATGTTAAAAACTTTTATTGAAATGTGGACAATCCTAGAAGACAGGTTTTGCCAACTTTATGAGCACACATGTTGCTAGTGTGGTGGATTTCTGATGAAGTTTATATGACACTGTAGTTTTGTAATGTTAATTGCAGTGCTAAAAAACAAACAAATGTGTCGCACAAATGCATGTTCCGTGTTATTTTTGAGTGAGTACATGTTGCTCTAAAACTTTTTTGTAACAATATTTTATATCACGAAAAAAATAAAAAAGCTAAGACAGTAGCAAGTGGGACAGATTCAAGTAGGTGTAGTAGGGGCTATTGCTCTCCCTCCCAAACGAAACAAAAATAAAAATGCTAATACAATGTAAATGTGATTTTAAAAGATAGTAAACTTGCTTGGTGAAGGACCGCTTAATAATGACATTGTGTTACTAGTAGTGGAAAAAAAATGCTGATCACACCAAAGAATCTGCCAAACAAGCATCTTGTCAGCTTTTTTGTATAGTAATCTCCCCCCCCCCCCGCCCTATACAATCCTAAATCTCTTATCGCTAGATCCGTGGCTGTGTCGCAAATAATTATCAAAACATTTAACACCATTATTGAATGGTGATGACAAATACTACCGTACATATCTTCTGAACTTGTTCTGTCTGCAAGCAAGCCTTTCTAGCGTCTTTGATTATCACATCACTTGCAGGTTGTGGAAGGTAAGGTTTGACCTTGCTTTTTCACACTTCATCAGTGTGGCCACCCGGGCACCGTGTGCCATGTTATCAGTTGTATGACGTCACGCTGGCTTGTTAAAAGACCCTGCTGATACTGTGGGATAACGCTGGTGTGTGTGAAAAGTGCTATGTCATGAACGTTGTCTAAATCTGGCCCACCACTAATACCTCTCGCCCAGTACATATACAGTGTTTGAAGCACAGATAAAGCTTTCAGTTGGTGACTCCTCCATTAGTTTGCTGTGTGTGTCTGAGGCATTGAAACACTGTTGCAGGTATGAACCTTGGTAGAGGGAACCAATATTTTTTTAGCAATCTGCTTCATAAGCAGTTCATATTTAACTAGGTTATGTGCAGCCAGTTTGTGATTGATAAGAACTTTTGAAATACTGTACCTTATGCTTAATTTCTCATATGTGTCATTCAGTTTTATGTGCAAATTTTATATTACTATTCCCAGTCGATTTATATTCACATGCTATTGATGCTACAGTAAGAAATTTGAAATGAATTGCCTAAATATCTGGCAATGTGTCAGTTGTCATTAAAATTTTCATTAAGTCAAATAAATAGTCAATTTCATTAGCCACCATATTACACTTATGTGAGGTTAATTACATTAATTTGATATTGTTAATGTATTGGGCTGTTTTTATAACTTAACATTATAGAACTGTTATCTGAAATCAGCTGCCTATACATCTTTAAAGAGTTTTTTATAGACATTGATTTGAAAAAAAAAAAAAAGATTAATTTGACCACAAACTAGCTATGAATATAAAATATATGAAGTAGCTTTTCCTGTTTCGAGTTGTAGAGTAGAAGAATTATTTATTCCCTTAAAATAAAGGTACTTGTATTGAATAGCACAACTTCACCCTTGTGTTTGTGCACACATTTAGAAATATTTATAGTTTTCGTACACTGTATTACTCTATTTTATTTGTGTCTGTTATAGTAAAATTTTTTAAAAAACCTTACGAACAAAAACTTACTCTTAAATGATAAAAATTGTGTACAACCTGAAGGTGGTATGACTTGATTAAAAAAGTCCTGTTCCATTGTCAAGTAAAAACAGTTTATTGCAGATTGAAAAACACACAGCAATCAAATTCTCCCCTACCTCTTTAGGATAGGATGTCAAATCATCATGGTTCAATATCAGGTCCTCTATTGTCTTTGGCATGGTTCAGAATATGTGATATTTACAGAAAAAAGTGTTGTTTTACAGAGTGTATAATTGAAAATGGTGAAAGCTAAGAAGTTTCTTCTCGCTAAACACTTTGTTGGTGAGCCAAAGGTAGGCGACTTCAAGCTGGTCGTAGAAGAACTACCACCTATCCAAGATGGCGGTGAGTTGACCTTCCTGTCAAAATTTAACATTTAGTTTTAGGAACTTAACAAACCAAAAGTACATTAAAACATTTGTTAACGAAAACCCTATGGGCTGAAATACTAGTTAATTTGAATAGCCAAAATAATTTTCTAAAGTTCTGGTACATATAGATATTTATAGTAGGCTTTGAGACCACCTTTCTGGATTTTTTTTTGTGTGTGTTTGTGTCCCCCTCCCCCCTTCTCAAAAACCTTATGAACAAATGGACTTAATTTCACCAAACTTTGTACATAGGTTATATATTTAGAACTTTGTAACCTGACTTGAATTTTATATATTTTGTTTACAACGCGTTCATATTTTCAAAATGGCTGCCATTTTTATATTTTGGTCAAACTAGATATCTAAGGAACAGTAGTTTAGAATTCCATCAAACATGGTACACATATACTACATACAAGGTTGACCCAACCAGTGAAATGTTGCGCAACCGTACAACAATGTGCTTGTCCATTTATGTGTTGATACTATCAAGAAGTACCAGTATTATAACAAAGTGTACTCAGTATTGTAACAGGAAATGTGATTTTATCTTTGAAAGAGTTGTGTGATAAGAATGCATGACTGGATTTAGTTTCTTGGACATACTCCATTGTGATTTAGATGACTGTCGAAGAAAACGAAAGATAATAAGAAAACATAAATAAGCAGAGTATGCTTTAGTCAACAGGATATGTACATAACATATAAATCCATAAATACATTTAGGTAAAATAAAATAGGGACAACCAAATAAGAAATAAAAAGAAAAAAAACTAGACACCAGCAAGGTACACTACACAAGTTTGAGGTCTGCTTTGGCCAAAATAAAAGTACCACAAAAATATGACACAAACGATAAAACAAAACACAGACATGAATAGAAAAACAATTTTCAGTAATTGGACAATGGTGGGAAAGGCACATATGTTCCACCCAAACAGACCTTAACAAACAGTGTGAACAAATAGCCAAGGCCTTCACAAACAGAGTTTACCCGAAATCATTGGTACATGAACAAATACAGCGAGCCACTACAACTAGTGAAAATTCAACCAAGCTTGGCAATTATGAAATTCCCCTGGTTGTCCCATACCACGAAGGTCTGCACAAACTCAAAACAATACTGAACTGTGGGCACAAAATCCTGGCCTCCACACCACTCACCCAAAACTTGCTCACTAAACCACCAAGGCTGGTATTCAAACGTCCCCCCAACCTCCGTAACAAACTGGTTCGCCCCAAACTGCCAGCCATTACCACATTGGATGATAGAACCACCCCCAGGGGTTCTCACCCTTGTAATAAACCACGCTGCGGCTCCTGTGCTATACATCAACCTTCCATATCATTCAATAGCAGACAGACTAACCAAACCTACCCCATACCAGGTAGCTACAACTGTGCAACTGAAAACCTCATCTACCAGCTACAGTGCACTCACTGGAATACAGAGTATATCGGCCTAACCACCAACACTCTCAGACAGAGGATGAATGGCCACAGAGCTGACACCAAAAAAGCCATAGCTGGAGCGGAGGTTGATCCACATGAGAAGCCAGTTGCTGTACATGCAGCACTTCATAACTCCAACTTTGATTCCTGTTATACAACCAGAGTGGTGAGGACCCTACCACAGTTGAATAACAAAAACAAAGCAGAATTAAGACGCTGGGAACTGGCACATCAATACATTACAAAATCCAGACAGCCACCTGGCCTTAACCTTAGATAACAAACCCTCATTTCAAATTTCCCGCCGCACCTTAGGTCTCCCTCTAGCCGCTAGGTGTACTGATTACCAACCATCGCTGGACAATAGACTTCAGTGTACCTCCACTCACCTGATGAAGCAGATGTAGTCTGCGAAACGTTGTGACCGCACGTCCACGGAGAAATGTGTTCGTCGTATGTGTATGTGTTTCTATCTGCAAGTACCATCCTCTGAGTACTTGTGCAAAACTCTTTCTGTTTTAATTGTAATTTTCAGTAATTCTCATGTTCATGGACCCTGTGACACTTTGCCTGATGAAGGAAACAGATTCCAGTTCCCAAAAGTTGTTTTCTTTTTTATTTATAATTATATATTATATAATAGTATTATAATACATGTGTAGGCCTCTTGGGGACATTGCAAAGCTGTGGTACTTGATGTGAGATTTTGGCAGGTGCCATACTTCTTTCGTCTTCCCGCAATGAATTTTCTTCCTTTCTTCTGACCAAGTTGTTCCATTCTTGAATTTTATGTGACTTTGAAGAGTTACGAGCTAAGTTTATTGGATCGTGTAGAACAATTTGCATAAATTTTTAGGTATATGTAACAATCGTTGTAAACCAGATAACATCTAAATATTTCAAATGGTTCGGTGTAAGTCAATGATATAAAGAGTCAGTAAACTTTTTTGTCTATTCACCCTATAGGAGTCTTAATTTCAAAAATCTTGATATGGTTTGTTAGACATTAGTATAAGTATTAAACTGAAGTGAAAATTACGATTATTCATCGGGTTCAGGTTATGTGCACAAATCATTAAAAACATATTATTTTATCACTTTTCACCCCAGAGTGGTCAAATTGAGAAAGAATCGTGAGTTAAATTTTTTAGTGTTTATGTCATCATTATTACCGTGAAGTGAAATGCAATTTTATATTTTGGTGGGTTCAATAGAAATAGTCCACTGCAAAAATTATGGATGTCACTAGGAATGAATTTTGCAGTAGAGCAATTAAAAAGTTCGAAACCGCTTTACAGAAACAGAGTATGTTGAAATGAATACTGCTGTTACTCATTAGCAGTTAGCGTTTATGCTATGAAATTTGGGTGGTAGATTCTACACCCGTAATGCTTTGTATTTCTATTCATAACTCATTTTGGGTGAAAAAGTGACATCCACTATCAAGGATTTACTGAAAAAATGTTTCGTGTCTTGTCATCCCTGTAAAGGTCAAATATTTCTTGTTAGTAGGTGCCTACACCGTGAGAGAAAGTCATGCTAAAGATTTCAAGTTTTTAGGTTCATCGGTTTGAGCTGTGCATCAATTGGTGAATGTGTAGGTGAAATGGGTACGTCTTTATTTGTTTCTTTTTCCAGTTTGCCTTGTGTAATGCACCTGCTGACAATAAGTAGGTTCGATTGTGTGCAGTAGCGAATGTGTTGTTGTGACTGGACCGGCAGTGAGATAGATGTGTTACTGTCTAATTGATGATTGCAGAGTTGCTGGTTGAAGCTGTCTGGCTGAGTGTGGACCCGTACATGAGGTGAGTTATGTCCTGCTTTGCGACAATATTTAGTTTTCTACAACGGGCAGCAATATTATGCATCACAGCAACTTGCATGTGTGAAAATGTTAGTTGACGTCATATACTTTTTTGTTTTTACTCAGCTGTTCTTTGAGCACTTTTAAAAACAACTTTTAAAAAATTATTTCTTTTTGCATCAGATTGAACTAATATTAATGGCAAATTTAAGGAAGTAAGTACAGTAAAATTTTAACTAGCCTAGCTAAGTGGGAGTACTTAGTTTTTGACAGCAAAAATTATAGGTGTAGTAATTTTCATTGCTTAGTGGTAGATACTGTAATAGTACTATTAAGACTATCCAAAAATCTAATTTTCATGACTTGTATATGTAACTTACATGTAAATAAATTAATATAAGTGTGTCTACTAATATTTATTTCAGTATGTATTAAGTTTCCTAAAGGTAAGCTGTGACATGTTGGCGTTGTTACTATTGCACCATGTTACATTGTCGTCATTAGTTCTCTCTGCCGATACAACTTAGGCTCTGCGGCTGAAGCCATGTAGTAACGAGATCATCCAGCCAGCCCTTGCAAGCCGAGTTTGTTGTGATGAACTGAACAAATCAACCAACTTGTTGAATTCTTGTGTTTGCCACGACTAGCTCTGTCGGTATGTAGTATCGCTCAACGAATACGGGACTAATTACTTTACACATTTAAATGAAATATTTGATCTATGTTTTAGTTAGTTTTTTTTTTCCCCCAATTTTTTTACCATCACTCATACAAATAAAATTATTATTCCTACGGTCACAAGTGTGTTATCGAGGAAAAGTCTCGTCTGGAAGGAAAATAAACAAAAATCGGCACGCGGCCTACATTTACGAAGAGGAACGCCTCAGCATTCCGCACCAGGTGGCCTACACGCGCGGGCAGGAAAAAATCTAGACGAACAAGGTTATGTCCGAAACTTCACACAACATTAAATTATTGAGAAGATACAGAAAGTTAAAGTCTTGCTGCTGCCCACGTGCGGTAAGTTTGCCACTCCCTAGTCAGTCATGTGACTGAGAGGATCCTCCCGTAGACACAGAATCACTGGAGCTGCCCTTACATGTTTCCTTGATATAGCAACAGAACTAGGAGACTGCCAGAACAGGCTGCACAATGACAAGGAGTGGCCGTACAAATGTGCAACCCAGGAGTTACTCGTGCGAGGTATGTTAAATTGAGAATGTAGCATACGTTATAGTATAGGATATCCTCGCTGGGGAAAATGTAATGATTCACTGGGGGTAATTAGAAATTATTGAACCAGTGTTGCAATAAATAAATAAGTGTGTAGTAATTAGAAGAATTAAAGAAAGGGAGCTGTGTAGGTTAAGTTGGTAGACAAGAGACACCTATAGACAGTAAAGCTAGAGTCTTAACATGTGTCTATCATAATGTAGAGGACTTAACGAATAAATGCAGACAACTCAACAGAATGTTGAGTGTATTTGTCAAACTCTGCAGATGCTGGTAGGAATTTTTAATTTTTATAATTTAAGTTTAAAGATGTTCGGTTAGTTGAAAGAAAAAAACTATTAGTGGATTCAGAAGTACTGAGTTATGACGAGTCATGTTGCGTTGATAATAAAGTTTACACCAACTGGGATGCAGGTACCTTTAATCTGCATTGACACAGTTTATACACAAGCCCTCGCATTCCAGCCTCGACATGCTACACACAACACCATCACACACAACATGGCCGCTCTCCCACACCTCTGCCAACCTAACACATCATAACATAACATACCAAGTTAAACAATAAAACGACTAGATATGTAAGAAAATGTTCTTTGGTAATATTATGTGTCTTCAATTTTTTTCCAGGCCATATTCTGTGAACCATCCGATTGGGACTACAATGTTTGGATCTCAGGTAGCAAAGTAAGTTGTGTAATATATTTTATAATGGTTTTAAGTCTGAGGGTGTAACTTGAGCATCTCAAACTGTATTGAGGATGTAATTATATATTAAGTATCACCAAATGTATAGGAGTGTCTCATTATATTATCTCATGTATTTGAATGTATCACTTTATAATGTGTAAGAATGTGTCACTTTGTAATTTGTGATAATGTATTATTGACATGCTTCATATCCCTGTTGTCTGAAAGACAGGTAGAGGGATCAACGAAGCGAAAATAAAATAAATAAATAGAAACTCACCACTGCTTTTGCTTACTGACTAAAATCAAAGTGTTTGAAAATAAAATAGTTTGAAATTACTTGAAGGTGGCTGCCTGCCTTGTAAACAGCGTTGCAGTTTGCTTGCAGAACACTTTTTTCTAAGAAACTTCGCAACATGTTTCTAATGTATGCGTTTACGAAAAGAATAAACACTTCAAAATATTTCAGAACGGTAGTTTCTAAACATCACTTTAATTATAAAGATCATTTTGGAGCCCCTCAAACTGGCTAAAAACTGCTTTTTCAATCTATTATATCTAAACAACTACTTGTGAGATTCGTGTAAAACTACGATAGAAAAGTGTATTGGACTTTACTTAAAACTTTCGACCAATAAAAATTTGGGGTGACTGCTGAAAGTATCAGTCAATCGAGTGATCTATGATACCACTGTGCACCGTTTGTGTCTTGCGGTAGAGGTGATACCGCACCAGATGAGCCGGTCAACATCGCCCTTGGCGCCGTGCCTCACTCACACAAATACATGGTAATCAGGCGGACGCCTTAACCCTAAACATTTTCACAATTCTTTTTATTTAGAAACTTAGATTAATAAATCTCTAGCATGAGACTATATATTTTGTGGGCCAAAATTATTTGTTAATTTTTATATCAAAAATCTAAGTGATTTTTTTAATTTGCGTAAAACCTTTTCCAGCATGGTAGGAGGTAAGCTATATGGTATTTTTTTACTCCTTCTTTAGGTGATATCATTCGCTGCTTCTTCAGTAAAAGAAATTTTGCTGTTTTTACACTTTCCTGAATTTTACAACTTTCCAAGATCCCTTGAGAAGTGTAAAAAAGTGGTTCCACTAAAATTGTACATTTCTCTGTCTGCGAGGCTACATATTTGAAATGTTTATTCTTTGTTGTGATACATGTAACATAGTGTTTGTTACACAGAAATATCGGTATACAATATTTTCAAAACTGCTGATTGTTAATTAATGACATGGAAATTTCACGACTTCAACGACTTGCATGCTGGACTCCACAGTCCTTCATATACTCTGTCCTCACTTAATTCTTCCAAACATCATAAGGCAATATAGGAAACTACAGTATTTTTCAGTTGTTGAAGTACGAGACATGTTATTAATAACGTGAACTGGAAACACTATCAAAATTCAAAATTGTGTTTGTGGTTATAAGAAATGTATACGTTTTTATGCTTATTTCCGCTCTTAGTATAATATTGTGAGAAGATGTTTCGGTGCATAGGAAAGAGAAATTCAATATTTTATTGTTATCTGTTATTATGACTCATTAAATATATATGACTGGAAATGTGTGACCTATTTTTATGATTCTATAATTTATATTTGAAAGAAACTATTTGCAAACTTTTGCAATGTTAAAGCTTAACCTACCAAATTTATCACCGAATGGTCTAAATTCCTTGTGCAAAGTGAATCTAGAATGTTATCAGGTGTTGAGAAACTAGTATGGGTGGAAGTAATGATTCTGTTAGTTGTTTGTGTTGGTCATGTGACCAACTGTGTACTTTTTGTATAAATGGCAGTGAATCGTAATTGGATGTTGTCAAGCATAAATAGACTCCAATTTTTAGTTATCAGTGAGTCATGCTTTTAAGATTTGAAACAGTCTTAGATAAAGTACAGTATTTTAGTCTTGACATCGCCCAACTGTGTTGTGTGAAGCAGAGTTTGAGGAGACACGTAACAGCGCTGAAATTTTTTAAATTCATATTTGATACCGAGAAGCAGACATAAGTATTCACAAACTACTGTAACACTCTATTATTCTTATCATGTTAGTGGTTGTTTTAAAATTAAATTAGTATATTTCTGCTAGTCTAATGACTTTCAAAAATCAACCTCAACTGAACTGTTTTCGAACAGCAGTATTTCAATATTCTCTCGTTACAGTTTGAATGTACAATATTACATTTTGCATCATGTTAGTGTTGCTCAGGATCTGGTGTCCTTGCAAAATAATGTTCTTCAGGCAAATATGACGCTAGTTAAAATAAGTGTTTCTTTTTGCAGCCCATACAACTTCCCAGAGTTTCATTTGTTTTTGCCACGTATTCAATAACATAGAACGTACAAAATGTTATAACGTGTACATTAAAAACTGGTCAAGTAGATGGCAAACATATGATGATGACGCCTAACTAGGAGAAAGTTGTCTGATGTTGTAAGTGTGCTGCATTGTTCAAACTATATGAGATTGAAGGCATTTTACGGCCTGTTTTTATTTGGCTGACATTATGAGAACTGTAGAGAGTATCCTTGATAATACCTGTAGATGTGAATTTAATATTTCTTAACAAACCGAGCACACTTAAATTTAAATAATAGTATACATAATTATGTGTACATATATGTCCAGGTTAAGGGTATGACCTTTAATTTTCTTGCAGAAACATTGATGTGTCCATTTAATTTTTTGTTTCTCATAATTTTATTCCATGCCATACATTTTTACTTGTGTATTCTTCTGTGCTAATTCTTGGGCAGTGTGTTGTTTCTGTAATTGTCTAACACACAGCTGTTGATGGATACATTAAACAGGTCTTTATTCCTCATTTAGGATCTTGGAGAGCAAGAGTCCAGATTATCCTGTCGGGAAGCTGATAGTTGGACAGTTTGGCTGGCAGAAGAAAGCCGTCGTGGACGTTGGTCATCGGGACCTGACTGGTTTGCCGAAGCCATACATCTTGCCAGACTTCCAAGGACTGCCGGAGTCGCTCGCGCTGGGGATCCTGGGCATGCCTGGGTAAGTTGCGCCAAGCTGAGCTGAACTCGAGCACTGCTTTAGTAATCAACACTTTCACTGTATGTCATATGCTTGTTCATCTACAGTGGGGAATGCATTCAGACCATTTTCCATTGAGGAACAAACAGTTCAACTTTGTACCATTTAGACACAATGTGCAGCAGTAATATCATTGCTGAAAATACAAAATCTTGTGTGTCACTTTACCGTATTTCAGTGCAAGAAGAACAATTTATATAATATGCATTTTTTCAGTAACATTAATTTAATACAAAATGTAAAAAAAAATGTTATTAACAAAATTCTTTTCAGACTTCCTTCCTGTTCAAAATTTACATTTTGACGTACAAGGTTTCCAGCTTCACAGAAGAAATGCAGAACCAGGTAGACAATGCATGAGGCTTGTCCCATTAACACATACACTGAGTGTTCCCTTCAATCCTTGCATCTTTGAAAGCTCTGCAGCCATGCAGTTTTAATGAGGAAGAAATGTAATTTTTATTATTACTAATTAAATGTGTCTATAAGCCAAGTTTCTTGCAAAATTTCTAGTACAGAGGATTATAAGGGAACAGTTCACACATTGTTAGTAATTAACATAAAATTCTAACCTTACATAATAAAAACATAATAAATACGGTCTATTATACAATGTTACATAATGTTAAGATTGTATAAATGTTGTGTAGCAATACATATTTAACAATTGCAGGTAGGATATCAAACTTTTAACATTTTTAAGTTAAGTTGTTCTTTATAAATGACAAGGTCAGCTAACAATATAAATTTCACACTGTGACGCATCTGCTGCTACACCGCAACCATGTAACGACTGTTGAATAGATGTTGGTGTAGTGGTATCTGATCTAACTGCCCCGAATACTCAGTGGTGAAATTACGTACCAAGTTTTAAGTCTTTACCCAGACGTCTGTGAATTAATTTAAGCTATGACCTGTGATTCTTGATTCTTCTGTTAAGTGAACAGGGATACTTCCACATAGATAGTAACAAAAGACTTGTTGAGCTGCACTTCTCTATATTTTCAAAGTTAATTTTATAACATTACTTGTTGCAATTTACCTACATATTACCACTCTCTAGCACCTGACTACAACAACTTTGTAATATGTAGTTCCAAAATAAACTTAATATTTCTTCAAAAACAAACCAGCAAAAACTTCACTACAAGCAACCTTAAGTTTGCCGCAGAATTGCTTAAATACTGAAGCTCATTTCTTTTGTGCAAAGCTATTCAAACCCAAAGCGAGGTATTCATCTAAAAGTACCATTGATTTGATTACAGAACTATCATATTAGAAGCTAAACTTCCAAAGGTTATGTGTCGTTTTTCCCCAGACATACTTCCAAGATTACAATACTTCACAGTACTTTGAATAACTTGCAAAAAAAAATGAAAGAGAGTGTCTAATTGTGCCAGCACCCTTGTGGTTTCACTGAACAGCCCCACTTCTTTACTAAGCCTTAGCGCCTCTCTCCTTGCCCAGCCATCTTCTCAGTGTTACCAACTTAGCGAAATTCCTGCTAGTTTTAGTGGGGAAAATTATTGTTTAGCGGAGAAATTTTCTATTTAGCGGACAGCGGAATTTTTGGCGGATTTTTAGACACTTTACAGCGTAAATTAGCGGTTTTTTTTTTCTTATGTTAAGTGTTCTGGTATCTTCAGTATTATATGAATTAGAGAGAACGAGGTGAGAAAAGATAAACCCTGATAGCATGCAAGCAGTGAATCAGTGGCTAGTGTCATTAACTTAAAAAATTTTGAGGCTGGAACAAGTATTTGGCGTGTTATTTCAAAGTTCAATATTTTGTTAGGCTATAGCCACAACAGATGCACAGAATGTGTTTTTATGTTGTATTACACATTTCACGTATAAATTTTAAAGTTTAAAATATTTACAAATCCATTTTAAAATCTTATTATTTTAACTTCTCTTGTACGAAATACTTTACACAAGTCCATAATTATTTACATTACAATGAAACCACAATGAAGCAACCATTTTTTAGTTTTAACAATTGCTGTTGACATTCCGTCACCTACTTGGCAGGCAGATTCGATTTCAGTATACTGTGTCAAGATTCCGGCAATTATTCAGCTATAAAGTGTTGAAAAAATTTTTCTGATTAAAATAATAATGTTTTTTATAATTAAAACTAAATGTGTTAAATAATATATGTCTTTTTGATAGTCAAATGCTATTCTTTATTATTATTATTCCTATTAGCGGTATTCTAGCGGATTTTGTAACAAAATTTAGTGGGCTGGAATTCTTAGACTTGGCAACTCCGCATCTTTTCAAGACTGCCTTGTCCCGTGGCAAACGTACATTGTTGAAGCCACACAGCAGAGTGATACAGCGGGATTCAGAATGCTCACATAACCCATTAGTAAACTTTGAAATCTTTATATTAACATTGTCCATCATATAACTAATTTACCTTTCACCTCAATAGAAACTGGCAATATGCATTGTTTTAATTAATTGGGGATACATTCCACTGCCTTACGGACAAATCAGGTCAGCGACACAATACCTTGCCAGTACTCAGTTTCACACGGCACTGCCACACACGACGCTACAAACAAGGGCTTGCTGACCAAGCTGCATGCCTACACGCCCCTCTACATGCCTCATTGCGCCTGAACTTTGACCTGCCAGATGAATCACCTCTAAGAGGAAGCAAACTCATTGCCGAAGTGAAATTTTCAAAATTGTAAATGAAGCAAAATAGGTAAGATAAAAAGTTACTTGGAAAAGTTGTATGAAACTTAATTCTCTTTCAAATGAATCCAAGCAAGATATAAAACAAATAAAATTGAACCCTAAGAGTTCCTACCTCCAAACTCTGATTATCTTTAAAATTTAAGTTTTCACTAAAAAAAGTCTACTTTTAATTTCTTGACTAGTATCCTTAATTACTATGTTGGATCCCACAGCATGAATCCTTGATATATCTCACATTTGATTAACCTTGATTAATTACTTAGTCACAAACAAAGAAAATTATCACTCAAGTATTTACTAGTATAAGAGAAAAAAAGTTTAGTTACTATATGATGCGATACATAATATGGGCTATGTGCCAGTGCACGTCACAACACCTAAAAAAAATAGATGCATAGATAATACTGTACATGTTTATTTTACAGATGAAGATTAGGCAAGCAATTTTTTTTCTTTCCTTCAAATCAACACAAGATAACCTATTGTGCATTATTATGATGTTCATAAGATAAAAACGTACATGTCACAATTATGTTTTGTTCTTATTTAATACTCCTTTGACTTTTTTTTTTTTTTCAATTCTTTAAAGTAACAGAACAACTAAACTTCATTACACAAATAAAATTTACAGTTCTTAGTTTTCTTATTAAAATAGGCAGTACCTATTCTAACAATTTAGAACATATTTCCTTCACAGAATTCATTAGCTTATTAATAAGATAAGACATATTAGTTACAGCAAATACATAGAGAATCATTTGTAATTTTAGATTATGCATTGACTCAGAAGTCGAACATCATGTGTCTGATCTGTGTTATTAACATGTTTCCAGAAATCAAAATCTAAGGGGCTTTAATCTTGTTCATTATTCAGACACAAAACTCGACTTTTGCTTTTTAGTTTATAGGTTTCACTTCTTGAAAAAGTTGTAATTTATAATTGTACAAGCATTTTACGCCATTCACATACCACTTTGGGCACAGTTGACTTCAGATTCCCTAACTGCAAACTAATTGCGCCATGCCGATGTCCGAGTCTCTGTGTTTTGTTGTACTTTTGAATGGCTCCTGGATGTAAGCACCGTGAGGGTGTACAGCATATTAAACTCCAGACAGGCGGCACTCTTAACTTTTTTTTTTTTAGTTAAATTTGTGTAAGAAGGTGAAAGAACCAGATAAATGAGCGGAGAGAGACACTAGACTTGACACCTGATTGCAGCATAGACTTGAAGCACTTGCTTTATCACCTGCATGTCCTCTTTAAGGCATGTATAAGAATTAGTTTTTCGCATTTTGGTAGGTTTCCTCATTCACATGACCAGGTTTGCTCAGTCATTATTTTGAATACTGTATTTGCCTACAAGCATTGCACGTTATTAGTATAAAGATAGCTGGAATTCAAAATATGTCTGCATTTTTTATGATATATTTATCAAATATGATAACAGCAGATGATTTCTATACATTGTTTTGTTTACGTACACAGTTTACAGGTTTTTTTTTGTGCCACATGGCAGGTTCCGCCGGCTAACAGCAGTGTACCCTGTTTTCAAGCATGTGTAATAATGATTGTCTGAGAAACTTGTCTCAAGACTTATTGTACACTTGAAAACTTAACTTGGGTTACGTTTTGAATGCCTCGAGCAGAAATGTTACCCAACCCAGATTAACCTCTTGACTTAGGGAGCATTATTCATGAAGCACTTTGCTGTTGCGATGGTAGGCATCCTGCAGTTTAAGTTCCACGTCAGAGATGCTGTAAGAACCCCAGATAGGTTAGTGCAGTCCGTGCATGAGTCGAGAGTCCCAGATGGGATTGCGTTTATCGTCCATAAAAATTTTAATAATACGGGGGCTGATAGCGTTTAGAGCAACATACTAGTCGTAGTAACATAGTAAGTTAGGACGAGTTTGTACTGTATTACTCTGGCGTGCAAAATGCATACGTGTCTCGCACATGAACAGTAGAGTCCTCAGCCTTCCTTTCATCACAGTTTCTCTCCGGCAACTGGTCATCTTGCTTAGTGTTGGAGAGGATGAATGTGAGTGAAGGGACAAGCAGCAGGACAGGAAGAGAAAGAGTTCACTAACATCCTGAACCATCCACCTGTCAAAATAAAACTATGTAACTCAGCAAATATAGAATGTGACTTTCAAGATAACTCCTAATTCACGAACATTATTTTGGAGTTGTGTAACGAAGCTGTACCCAGAAGTAAACAAACTAGATATTTTTTAACATTTATTGAAGCCTGCGTTGAACTTAATATAGATTTCACACAACAGTACTTCGGTTTCCATGACTGTATTCATCATCGCATCCCCAATGAACAGCACCTGCTGAAGCCACCATGTGTGTTGCAGCAACACAGCATATTTTGGGTTCCTGGAGATCTGCAAGCCCAAACCAGGAGAGGTGGTGGTGGTGTCAGGTGCAGCCGGAGCAGTCGGAAGCGTCGTCGGCCAAATTGCCAAGATCAAAGGTACGTTCGTCCTGCAAACATTGCCTGCGCATGTGGTATGCAGTCTTAGAACCACACACTGTGTTCAAGTCTCTATGAATGAACATAAAACTCCATGCAAAGTAAAACATTTTAAAAAAAATATTTGTTTGTGGAGGGAAACTTATTCAAACTCTACATCCCAGTGGATTTTATTAGCATGGAAAATTTTATAATAACATTGTTGTGGTCTCTCTTTAAGCAGACATTTTCCACTACTTTTTGTCTTTCATCTTGTACCATGTGCATATAACAACCTTCTCCGTTAAGTGGTACATCTGCCATAATCTCCGGAGTTTATTAATTTTTGCACAAACTTAGATTTCCAATTTAATTTTATACAATTGGCCATTATAAGAGCATAAAATATATCTAACCAGGTAGATTAAAAATGCAATAATTTATAGTTTCAATGATCCAGCTCGTGATACAGTGGAACAGAATTTTATATATTTTTTAAATGTTACTTCTTCCATTCCACAAGAAAATTAATTAAACAGTTTAGTTAATGTTGTACCAGCATCCAACTGTAGTCGTATGTAAAATATATTACTAAATTGTGCATGTGACACTAGTTAAACAGAGAAATTAAGTGACTCTCTAAACTTTTGTATATGTTATTGTCTTTAAAATCAGCAAAAAAGAATTATAGAATCATTAAACTTATTTTCACCATACGGGCTTAACTACTTACCAATATTTTCCCACAGAGAAAAAGAAACTGTCTACCATTTCACATTCTACACCTTATAATTAGGGACTGAAAAATTTCGCCAATTCAATTACCTGCAGGCTGGAATCCATTGTACTATGCATACTCAAGCCCTGACTATTTGTCCACTAGCTGCTACTCAGTGGAACAACAGACAATGAACAAATAGACTGTGCTTGAGTATGTATAGGACAATGTATTCTAGCCTACAGGTAATAGAATTCACAAAATTTTCCAGTCCCTACTTATAATTGTAAAATGTACAAGAATACTTTAGGAACATAAGTTATTGTAGAATTTATATTAATCCAATTGGTACTCCACCTTTATTTTTTATGTAATGAAAATCAACAATGATGTATCTCACCTCAGTCAGTCACCCATTCAGATTGAAGAATGACTGAGATGGGCCGTGGGATAGGATTGGAGAATGTGATGCAAAGGAAGGGTAAATTGGAGATCCTTTGGAAAACCCGCTGACCAGGTTGAGCAGCCGCCATGTTTCCCACATGCAATAATCGGGATAAGGGAAACAAACCCGGATTGTTTGGAAATGATTAGTCTGACAAATGTGCCATCTTGGCTCCTTTTTATAGTGTATTGAAATTCAGTACTAACTTTAAGCTAACAACTGATCATCGACACACATGTTGTTACACGTCCTAGCCATAACGCAAACCCTCTGTTGTAAGATAGTTGTTAATTAGAAGCAGTGATGAACATGACTGTTACGTTGGCAGTCCCACCCTGTTTACAAATTGCTGTCATTACTGGAACCTGAGTGACTGGGATGATGTAGTAGTCAGACCACTTTCACTACTTGCCGTGGTGATGTGGGTTCAGCTCCCGTTGAGATTGCCCTGAGTTTCTCAACTGGTAAACATGGCAGACATTACTGTTGGCTGGCAGGTTTACTTGGTTTCACTCACCCTTGTACTACCTTCCCTCATCTCATCACACCTCATCCATTCTCGAACAGAGCTCCACTCTCCGGCCTTCTCTCAACAGTGTAGAGTCCAGTAACATCCTGCCGGAGGTTGGAGACATGTGGAATTTCATTGGAATCAAAGTCAAATACAGTGTTCAGCTCGCTGACAAAGTCGTACTGTTGTTCTTGTGATTCAGAGTCTGTTTGATAACTGCTTACAATTGCTGATTATTGATGTGTAATGTTCTGGTGTGTTTGTCAGGTTGTAAAGTAATAGGGTTTGCTGGGAGTGAGGAGAAGATAAAGTGGCTGACATCTGAGCTGGGTTTTGATCATGCGTTCAACTACAAGACCACAGATATCTCTGAAGCACTCAAGAAAGCTGCTCCAGAAGGTGTCGACTGCTACTTCGACAATGTGAGTACAATTGTTGAGAGCCTCGGTAGTTCTGTATTTGAGTTGTGCTGAGTCTACGTGGAGGGAAACATTTTGAATAATGTAAATGTTCTTGCATAAACATATGTGATTTATCAGAATATGTAACAGATGATTGATTAGCATTTAATATAAGTTAGCTAAAACTATAATATGAACCTGGGGCCCTGGTTAGCACAATGACTAGAGAATTTGCCTCTCACTATGGCGATCCAGGTTTGATTCCCAGCAGAGTCTGACCCCAAATGTTCATATGTGGAAACTGTGCCAGGTGATGCTGCTGGTCAACAGGTTGTCTCAGGGATCTTCCATTTACCCTTAATCTTCATTCCAGCACTGCTCCGAACTCGCATCACGTCACACCTCACCAGAGCTAATGACCATAAGTGCTGACAAAAATTTTTCACTTCACTATAATTCAAACCCGAAAGGACCTGTATTTCTTTACACTTGTTAATAATGAGTTATATACCCAGAAACTTCCCAGGTTCACTATCTGCAACCTAGACTTCACACGTGTTTGTCTACCCTAGCTTACTTAAACTGTCCGTTGGCTGCTGTTCATCGGCGTAGTGGTGCACTATCATAATTGGGCCTGTAATTGATTACTTCAATATTATTGGCTCAGAGCTTTCTTAGGATGTGTAAAATATTCTGTCAACCATTTGTAATAGTAGTACAGAAGAACCCTATTATAGTGTTACCACTTATGTTTTCCTGGCTATAATGCTACCTTTATTTGGTCCCTAAAACTGCTTTATAATGGGATATTACCCTCTTATAATGTTTTCCCATTTATAATGTAAACATTTTTTGAGTCCCTTCAGAAACATTATAACTGGGTTTTACTGTAGTAATATACTCTTAGGTAAGTTTTTATTCTAGCTTGTCTTCACAATAATGTTGGTTGTTCCATAATGTTATAATATGTTTGAATTAAAAGCTGTTTTCCATACCAAACTATTTAAAATAAAAAATACAATAAGTAAACAAATATTACCTTTTGTATATTGGAAAAAAATTTTTCTTAATACCATTATAAACATTCTTCCCAGTTGACTTGACATTGCACTGTAATAAATCATTTATTCTTTTATGATTTCAAAAGGAAATAAACCATTTTGTAAAAATTATAATTTTGTATCAACAAGGTTTTACTATATACAGTGCAGCTATAAGTGTATGCATCTTGTTCAATCAATAACATTATTTGAAACGTTCAACCCTAAATTGCTGTCTTATCACTCTGTCAAACTGTTACAAGATATATTGTATTCAGTATCAAATTTAAGATTAGACAATACAGTATCTTACAATTGATTCTATACGAACAGAAAATCTTGAGACCTGTGTAACATCTCCTGTGTGTGTTATATCATTTCTGGTGTTGGTATATTTGTAATTTCAAACTGTAATTGTTGCAGGTTGGAGGCAAAATCAGCAATGCCATATTGAACCACTTGAATGAGTTTGGAAGGGTATCCGTCTGTGGGTCTGTTTCAAATTACAATTCATACGGATCAGAAGCACCTGTTGATGGTATTATGTGATGCATAATATATTAGTAAATTGAGTGTAAAATCTTAAAACTTAAATTTTAAACTACGGGTAAGTCTTAATGATTGGTTTTATCATTTTTAATGTGTGTGCTACAGGACGTTTTTCATTTACTGCACTCCCTGAATGCTGTGTGTTCTAGTTACCGTGATTCCTGCTGGGAGAATTTTGATTTTCGTGTTGCAGTTGTAAGTTGCACTGCACGGTTACACATTGAAAAAACTTCCAGTCCTCGATAACTAATAACCTCAAAATGAAACTGCAGTTACATAAACTTATCACTTAACCATCCCACACTGCGGGTGGTAGTGTAAAGCATTTAAATGATACACAGTTTACTCTCAGGCGTTTAAAAATAACAGAGACTGAATTTCAATTTTCATCAATGTTTATTTATTAAACCAGTTTACACAACAGCCACACTCCTAATGTACACAAAAGTTTATGATCTGAAAATGGCGTCGTTAAGTTCAGCTAACAGCACAACAAACATTCACTGCCACTAAACTTACTTAAGTGAGGACACTTTCACCCTCAATGCCCTTACGGCTTTCTCCCATTGGAAATAAATTATTATGTGTGTTAGAATGGAGAATAGTATGAAATAGTCTGTAAAGCGACTAATTACAATGTCTTTATTATTGTAGTACGTAGTTGTGGTAAGCATCCACAAAAACGCATGTGGAAATCACTTTTTCTTGTGCAGTTGCAAGGTAGCTACACTTCGCTGGTAAGGCTTACTTTGAATGATTAGTCGGTTTAAAACAAGCATGTAAACCCCTGCGGGTGAACACATCTGCTCTCCCAGAATGCTCACATAATACTGGAGCTCAGTCGAGTGTACTTGTGCCTGTCACCGAAGCAGGAGGCAAGAGCAATAGTGTAGACTCACAATTGTGCATTATTTACTAGAATCTAATGCAACAACTCTTCGCATGCGAAAGATCGCTAGGCCTTTCAATATGCAGAAAATAATAATATTGTGCAAAATAATTACGCGTGCTTAGTTACTGGGTAGACAAAATATTGAGAAGTTAAATCTCAAGCCTAAAGATAGCTGTCCTGTGTAAATGCTTGCATTTATCTATTATGTGCAGACTTTCCTCTCAATGAACACATACGTACTCTGGTGCATGCTGTATGAATACTACTTAAAATAATTGATTGGCAGTGGACAGAATGTCTGTTAATTTTGTCGCCACCCATTCATGATTTGATCCCTGGGGAAACTGGGAGCTACTAGCTTAGTTGAGATACTTGTTGGTGCCAAGCCCCGGGGGATGGAGGGGGGAAGGTTCAAGCGTACTGATGCCTCAGTGAATGCCACTGTGACGAGGAGAATAAATTTTCTTGCCTATATTTAACATACAAGATTTAGGCACCTGAGATTGTCCTTCAGAAATATGTTATTTGAGAAAAATGTTTGCTGAGAAAGTTGCCAAAAAGTACCTATTGCCTAGGATTGCTAGTTCTTAATTTTGGCACATTGGCTTGGCGAAATCTATTATGTACAATGCCCTCTTAAAATATAGTGATTTTGTTCACCAGTAAAACATCTTTTCAGAATGTGCAATCTGTTTTTTGTATATAGATAACTATGATGTTGTCCACACTTATGCTGGCTGATTTGGATGTTTCGCTGTGGACTAAAGTATATGATATCTGTGAGAAAGTGTGTGAAATATTTCACGTACTGGTGAATTGCTTGAAAATTTTTATTTTTTAACTGTCATTGAGGTTGGTTGATTCATAAGTGCTGATGGCATGTCAGGAAAGAGCGAGTATACTTCAAGAGTGAATACATTTAAAAATAATATACATCAATGCTATTTTTATGTTCTTATTTACCCTCGATTTTTGTGTTTTGTCGACAGTGTCAAGCCGGTGTGTTGCTGTAATGTCTTTGACATTTTATAGTTATAGGAATTGTATGTTTTATGTTTAAATAACAACCAATGTAAAGCAAAAGTGAAAATGGTGTAACTGTTGTGTCACAATTGTGGTAATGTTTAGTAATTTGTTTTTTTATTGGCCAATACCTTTTTTTAACAATGACTTTAAATCAAACCAATGTCGTTTAGCTTCCTGTCACTAGAGAGCTGTACTGTTTTCCAAGGCAGCAGCTTGTATATTTTTACCTGCAGGAACACGTAAAAGATATAATATGTGGATCTCATTCCAGACATGTAGACACTGGAACAGTGCATTCATGCTGTCTTGTCATGCCATTCTGGTGCAGAACGGCACATTTGAATACATATGAACAAATTTTTTTCTAGCATGGAAACCATGCCTTTCTAGACCTACGTCCAGATGTACTTTCTTGTTCTTATTTCTTCAGGGATAATATTCTGCTCGTTACAAAATCACTCTGTTTACACGCAGATGATGGAAATGTTTTAACATCATTGCACAGCACAGTAGCAACATAATCCAGGCTAGCCTAGCTTCATGCAGTAATTGCATACAGCAGTACTTAAGATATATTTACACTGTACTTGTATATTACATACTAATATTTATTACCCTTTATCATATTGACATTGTGAGGCGGTCCACCCACCACTTAGGCCTTTATTATTTCCTGTTTTTATTTTTATTATTTCCTTATGTTTGACTTATTGAATTTGCTGTTATCTATATAATTACTTTGAGGTATTGTTGACAGTTGTTTGGCTTTTATCTGTATCACTTTTGAAATTGTTAAATTTTATATGTATTTAATTTGGTTTGTTTAGGCTGAGGCAACTTTGTGTTTTAATTAAAATTTAATATTATAATTTGCAGCTTAACTGTCATTGTATTGTAACTCAGCGCTGGGTGTATTGTTGGCTAGTACTGTTTGATGGCACAGGTGTGCCTGCCCAGTTCCAGGAATTGCTATATTTAGATTTTTAACCGTTTTTCTAATACTTTTACTTTTCATGAAGTGCACGTGTGCCGCCGCTCGTTGAGAGTGCGAGAGAGACAGTAATATGTTTGCACGGGCTGGCTTGAGCCAATGAAAGGACACGTGGTTCAATTTTATTTAAATTTATGTTGTAAATTATTATGTAATTATGGTTTTCAGAAGAATATTTTCACTTTTCAAGTTGTTTAAAAGTATAAAAGTTTATAGTTTGTTATTATATTTAATTTAATATTAATTTTCCGTTACGTTTTTACCTTGGTGCGCTGGGTGGCCGCTAGAGGCGCTGCACGGAGAGCGCAAGCTTCGGTGGGTCGGCCATATTGACTTGTTGTTTGAGAGTGGTAGAATGTTGGTTGTGTGTTTACTTGTTGTTCGGACGCTGACAGAGATGGTTGTGTAGTACTTGGTGTTCGGTTGCGGACGAGGATGATTGTCTGGAACGGATGGTGGGCTGTGTGGGAGCGAGGTGGCTGAGCAGCCATGTATACTAGTCGCTGAGTAGATGCCTCGCGTTTGCGAGGATGGACTATTGAGATGTGGCGTGCTTTTTGGTTTTTTTAACAATTTAGTTTTTTTCTTCTTTTTTTTTAAAAAGCTGTTCTCTCCTGTGAGCGTCAGGTTTTGACTATGATTTGAGATGATTGCAGTCTAAATTGTTACAGTTTGTAAAGTTGAATTTTAAAAGTGTTTAATAAAAGCAGTCACGTCAATAAACTTAAAGTTATTTGAGTAGCCTACAGCAAATTTTTTTTTAAAGTTAACCACTATACGATCATGACTGGCCACGTGGAAGATAATTATGTTGACGGCAATGTAAGTATATTTCAGACAGCCCTGTCACATTTTGGTGCTGTGACCAGGATGTTTGGTCAACAACGACGGTAAAGTTATCTTCATTAATCTTCAGTAAGCGGAGACCCGTTACAACATGTACCATACAGACTGAAAATAAACTGAATAATTACCAAACTAGTCATTTTTAATTATGGCTTACCAAAACATAGATTAACTGTATCATGTCAGAAATTTTTTGCACTTATACTTTACTTGTAGGAAGTTAACCGTACTTTTGACATTCACAGAAATTTGTTAGGTGTCAATATGAACCTTTCATAATAATTTTGCAGTTTACTGTTTTCATAACAAAATTCATGTTGATATGTTATTGTTTCATTCACTTTAATGTGGTTTTTTCCATTACGTTACATGTATGAAAATAATGTCATCATCGTTGTCCTAGTCATTATCTTTATTATGTATTATTGTAGTTATATATTATGATCATTATTATTATTAACGGACAGAAATTTTAGCCAGTGAATGAACATTTTCATTGGAAAAACTGTAAATTTAACATTTTCAGGCATGCAGTCCAGCTTCCAGTTGCGATCTTCTTTAGTTTAGTAGAAACATTTTTCTATGTACCTTGTTTTAAATGCTCACAGGGATTTCTGCCTCCCTATCATCCGTAAAACTTGGTAGTGTACTAAGCGAAATAGGTCATTGTGTGTTCTAATGTTGTTTACTTTCAGATGTAAGCCTTCCGCGGTTCATCGTTGGAAAGCAGCTGAAGATAGAAGGTTTCCTTGTTAAGCGCTGGACAGATCAATGGTTGGACGGAATCAACCAGTTGTTGCAGTGGATCGTTGAAGTACGTTTCATTAATTGCCTTACATAATTATATAACTTGTTCTAAGAAAGCACTTTGTAATTTTTGTTTGAAAAGTTTGTAGTCTCTATCGGATAGTTTAATTTAAATCTTTCTGCTTGGTTAGTGCAGCCATTTTGTGATTTGACTAAATAAATTTTTAAAATGTTTCTCAAGCTGTTTGTATTAATAAATTGCATTTTTTTTTTTAGAATTTATTTGTAGTGACAATGTCTGATGCAGCCCACTTATTGTTTTATGAGAAATAAGTAGATATTGTTCTTCTTTATCTCACAGGCTATCCATGTAAACCCATTTATAATACCTGAACATTAAAAAAAAGCTGTATTTAAGATGCTCAGAACTGTGGGGGGAGGTAATGGAATAGTATGTTTAAACTGCAGTTGTTCACGGGGGGAAATGTTATGGTTAGAAATACTTACCCGTAATATTAGTGAGCATTAGATTTTGTGTTACTGTTGTTGTTATTAGTATTAATATTATTATTTTCATTATTATGTTGTGACATTATTTTCAGGGCACAATTTTTTTTACATACATGTTCTGTTTAGTTGAGAAACATAGGCTAGTTCAGTTTCGTTTCATGCAAAGATGGTTTCAGTGAATATCTGTTACCTGATGCAAAATACCACCGAAAATCATGAAAAATGTAAGTTAATGTAATAGCATAACTCAGCAACATATTTAGGAAGTTTATAGAAATGAAGTGATAAAAGTTGGTCTGAAAAAGTAGGTACAGTTGTGTGTGCATGTACGTTTATTAATTTATTAATTTATATACCTAGTATTTAGTGACAGTGAACAAAGTTTGTGAGCTTTTATTAACAGGAAAACTGCATAACATTTACTATTTCACATTGTCATATCTAATTTACAAAATTTTAAAAACACTTTTTGATTTTCATTTTATTAAAAGAGTCAGATTTGCCACCTAACTTTTGTACAAACTAATGAAGTTATGTAACAATTTCATTTTCCGTTACTTAAGATATTTTTTATTAAAAATGTTTGGTTGTTTGAAAATTCAAGTCATCATTTTTGTCACGCTATATATTATTTGGCTTTCTATCTTGTCATGCTGCCTCTGCTCAGTATTTACATGGGGAAAAAATATAAGTTAGTATTTATTATAGGGAAACACTTTTTAATTTAAAATTCTTCCTTATGCTTGTTAAAACTTTTTTCAGCATAATTTTTTTAATTTACTAGCCCAAACTTGAATGAGCATATATTTCTCGGTGGACTTTTTGCCTTGGTATGATTGTGAAGCCAAGAAGCATAACCTTTGGCTTGGAATAGCTTGATGTAAATTTTTGTGGTTTTTGTCTTGGCTTGACGTTATTTTTCTGTAACTTGACTTAGCTTGATGGCCTTATCTATAGTTTATGCTTGAAGATGTTAAAACAGCGGTTGTTTGTTGCAGGGCAAGCTGAAGTACCACGAGACAGTGACGCAAGGTTTTGAGAACATGCCTATAGCTCTGATAGAGATGTTGCAGGGGAAGAATACTGGCAAGGCTGTAGTAAAAGCGTGATTGGAGAATTCTGTGTGCAGTTCGACAGAACTGTTGCGACACACTACTTGAATGTGTTGCAAGACTGAGATGTATACACAAATGACTCTCTGTACAGTGGAATCTCGTTAAAACCAAACACGTTAATACAAAGTGGTTACAATAGTGGTCTTCTTCCACCTTTGAGTGAGATGAGAAATTAATATTAACTTTAATGCTCAGTAAAAATTTCCTTTATACATAAAACAATGTATTATCAGATACACTGGTCAAAAGAAGTCATGGTGGTGCTAAGAAAGTTTGTATTTTTGAATAAAAAGATTGAAAAAATATTTACAGATTTTTTGAAGTTTTTGCAAACTCCTTTTGTTATTACAAGCTTCATTATTGCAAACTGCAAAATTTTAGGTCCCTTCATGTTTTTATTTAAGAAGTTCCGCTGTATATAGCTTGATGTATCAGCATGAGCTGTCCCCCTACCCCCACCCCTGTGAATGTGTTAAATTTACAGAAGGCTACCGAGTGAGAAAAAAAGTCCCAAGTGCACGTATTTGAAAGTGCCCTGCGATTAGGTAAATGGCAACATTAAGAGTTCTGCCTTTATGCAACTACTTTGCATGATCATTTGCTTGGAAACACATAGGTAATAAGGCAGTCCTTGCGTACTCACCACTTGCCTTATCATCCCCAAGTACAAAGTACTTGACTGTTGTGCAATCTTCCCATTGGCGACTTACTGGAGAGAACTTTAAGTAGGCGCTTGACTGAAAAATGTTATTGTTTCAAAAAATTTTATCTTTGTACGAGGTATATATGCTTATGTAGAAGTTCATTGTGGCTGTTTCTTACTGTAATGAAAATTTTTTAGCTTTGATATTTTCGTACAACGGCATGTAAAAGTACAAATTTGCATAAAACGGTTTTATAATTTGAAGGAAAACCAAAATACTTACCGAACTGAAAAAATTCACACTAAACAACAAAGTTGTAGGCTACAAAGTCTTTACTATAAAAATAAAATAATTAAAATTTTTTTCTATTTAAAGAAGTTCTGAATTTTGAAATTAAAATTTTAAAATTGAAGAATTTGTTAAAAATAACAAAATATTTTATTTTTCATTTTTATGTAGGAGACTTTGTAGCCTATAACATTTTCATTCAGTGTGATTTTTTTCAGTCCGGTAAATCAGTTGGTTTTCCTTTAAAGTAAGGTTAGCACATAATACTGAATGCGAAAATAAGGTTATGAGGCTGGCGCCCAAAGTTCTGCTGATAATGGGAGTGTGTCTGCCTAAGGGTTTAGTTTCAGTGAAATTCCAAAGTTCTTCATTACGGTTTCATTTACAAAGGAAACTGAGATATCCTTTGAGGGTTACCGTATGCACTACCACCCATGATGCGAGAAACAAGGAGCTTGCTGCCCACACTACATGTCTGCACACCCCTCGAACCTGCCTCCTCCGGCCTGAACTTCGACCTGCCAATGAATCACTTCCAAAAGGAGGCTTATTCATCGCTGAAGTAAAATTTCAAAAATCATAACCAAAACAAAATACTAAAAAAAATTATTTAGAAAAGATGCTTATTTATTTTCTTTTAAACAAGTCCAAACATTATACAAAATAAATAAAACTGACCCATTCAAATAACTTCTTCCAAACTCTCATTAGTATGTACACTAGTTGTATTTGAATTTTTATGAAAACTTTTTACTTTAATATTGTGACTAGTATCACCAATTATTATGTTGGATCCCGCAGTACAAATCCTTGATACACCTCACATTTTACTAACTTGTGTAACGTGTCCCGCTCTACGGCCGCGCTTCCCTCACCACCAAGGGTTTTCCTAGAGTTCATTTTTCCTCGAAGCGGAGCTAATTGCAAGTTCATAAGAGGGGTTTTCACCAAATAAAAATATGTTTTGTTGCTTCTGTACACTGGCATTTCCACTGTCATCAACTACCAGCCCGCCATTCATTGTTTTAACTTCCACTACAGTCACAACAGGGGATTTGAACAACATTCACAAAGGCACCGGCACACCAGTGGGCGAAGTTCCAGTTACATCAAATACTACATTGAAGTTTGTGTTAGAGTGTGTTCAGTCCCGGATGTGTGCGGATCGCTGACTCAGGTTTTCATGACCTCCGCTTGCTAGTATGTTCAACAGTCTCTCTCTCTAACGACTGTATTCCAAGAAAAAAACCAGAAAGTTCAATTTACGCTACTGGTGCACTCAACATGTTTTGTTTGTTTCTCATCATCTTTTATTACCGTCTACCTTCTTACTTAGCTACAAACATGCTATCAGTATACATCCATAATGTCCACTGCCGCCTGCAGTCCTGCCAACTTCTTGTTATGTCCTTTACATTTCCTTACATAATCCCAGCTATACACAACACCTCCCCTTCAATGAAATCGCTCACAATTTTGTACACAGACCATGTGCAATTACATCACATACATAAAAATAAACAACCCACTGTAATGTAAAAATCTACAACCTATCCTTTACAAACATTTGCAGCAGTTACATAGTAACATACATAATATACAACCATGAGCATTGTAATCACATGCGCAACAGACAACTCCATATCATACACTATATATATATTATTTACACCTTCCCAGTTTATCAAACACAAATATAATTAGACACTCCGTTACTGATATCTTAGAGGTTTTCTGATCTTACGGCCAGCTCTGGTCACATTTATGAGCTCTGCAGGGTTGCTACATATGTCCATACTGAATTCAATTCCCGTAATGTCCCCCAAATGGTTACTGCTGTCCATATGGTCAAACCCCTTGAAGTCTGGTGAGCTAGCGATACTAGGTACCTCATCCTCAATACTAGGCTCCCCCCTGACATAGTTCTGAGTACTTTCTTTTGATTCTGAACTGTCCCTACACACAGTTTCATTTGTATTGCCAAGTGTGTATTGTACTGTATCATTTGTCTGCCTGTGATTGTGTGATGCTCTCAAGTGTTTTGTATTGCGGCGAAGAATTTTGCCCAACTTATCCTTAATTATGTGAGACCAGGGCGCATCATGTTTTTCCACAATTGTGGCTGGCTCCCACACTCGGCCCTTTTGTACCACTACTGCCTGACCTTCCCTATATTCTGTAGGTTTTCTGCATGCATGTCTGTCATAGATATTTTTCACCTTAGTCTGTTTTGAAGTTAGTTGTGATTTTATTTGTGGGTGTACTTTTGGAGTCAATTTTTTTGTTGTTATCGGTATTCGTGTTCTAACAAGTCGGCTCATTAATATCTGTGCTGGTGCTACTTCCAAACCTGAGAGAGGTGTATTGCGATATTCCATCAACGCTATCCAGTGTTCCTTTCCTTCCTCCTGACTTTTTCGCAATATGTTTTTTGCTATCCCCACCCCTTTCTCTGCCATCCCATTGGCCTGTGGGTATTGTGGACTAGAAGTGTGAAATTCAAAGTCATATTCAAGTGAAAAATGTTTGCATTCATATGAATTAAAAGGCATGTTATCAGCCATTACTATTTTTGGTATGCCATGAGTACTGAATATAGGTACCTTTAAGAGCATGTATTACACCACTCGCTTGCTTGTTGTGCAAAAGTGCTATTTCTAGCCACTTTGATAAGTAATCGTACACAATCAAATAACTTTTCCCTCCAAACTCGAGAATATCAGCCCCTACCTTCTCAAATGGAAGTGTTGGTATTGAGTGTGGAATCAGTGGTTGTCTTCTATTTGTGCTTCTGTTCTTCTCACAAACTCTACATTCTGCAACATATCGATCTATGTCATTTGCCATTCCAGGCCAAAAGAACAACCTCCTAGCCCTAGATTTTGTTTTGACAACCCCAAAGTGTCCTTCATGAATCACTTTTAGAATACTAGGTCTCAAACATTTTGGAACTACGATCTTATTACCTAAAAACAACAATCCATCCTCCAAAAAGAGGTCACTTTGCACTGACCAATATGGGAGACAATGAGGTAATACACTGGACTTTTTGTGAGGCCACCCTGTTTTTACTAGTTTCACTACATCACGGAGTGCAGGATCTGATGACACTTCTCTTCTGAACTCATCCTTTCGCACGTCACTCATAGGTAAATGTTTGCTGACACACTGAACAATTTCACACATTTCTTCATCATCTTCCACGTCTTCGTCGCTGTAAGCCCTTGACAAGAGATCCGCAACGTGCATCATCTTCCCAGGTAGATACTGTACGTCTAGATTATATTTTAATAATTTGAGTTTCAGCCGCTGAAGTCTAGATAACATGACTTTTGACACTTGCTTGTTCATGATAGCCACGAGGGGCTTATGATCTGTGAAAACACTGACTGAACAACCATAAATGTAATAATGAAATTTGGTGGTGGCATATAGTACAGCTAAAAATTCCTTTTCAATCTGTGCCCATTTCTTTTCAGTCTCAGTCAAACTGCGGGATGCAAAAGCGATTGGTTGGCCATTTTAAAGGAGGCAACATCCCAGTCCATCTTGAGAGGCATCACACTGAATGGTGATAGGTTTATCAGCGTCAAATGTTCCTAACGCAGGGGCACTGCTGACAGCCAATTTGATGGCAACAACACATTCAGAGTGGCTCTTCATCCACTGCCACGAGGTATCGGCCCGCAACAATTCCCTCAAAGGTGCAGTCATTGTCGCCATGTTTGGAATAAATGGCCTGAGATAATTCACCATTCCTAGCAGTCTTTGCAGCTCCTTCTTGTTTTGTGGGTCTGGTATACACTGTATTGCTGATATTCGTCCAGGGTCAGGTCTGATTTCATTGTTTGACAATAAGTGCCCCATAAAACTGACTACAGACACTTTATACTGAAGCTTTTCTGGATTAAATTTTATATTCTGATCCTGTGCTCTTTGCAGTACTTGTGCCACTACTTGATCATGTTCTTCTTGTGACGCTGCGGCTATCAGAATGTCATCAAAGTAGACAACACCATCAATATCACCAAACACCTGTTCATTGAGTTCTTGAAATTTTTCAGGTGCACATGACATACCAAATGGGAGACGCAAAAATTTATAGCAGCCCCATGGTGTGGAAAATGTACATAAGTTACTGGACTCCTTATCTAGTTCAATCTGCCAAAACCTGTCTTTGAGATCGAAAACAGAGAACCACGACTTTCCAGTCAGTTTGTCTGTCAGCTGCTCCAAGGTTGGTATTTGGTAGAACTCCCTTTTTATAGCTGGGTTCAAATTCTGGGGGTCCAGACAAATTCTTAAAGTCCCGTTTGGTTTCTCCACAATCACCACGTTGTGCACCCACGAATTTGGCTCAACTACTTTTTGTATAATTCCCTTCTTAACTAAGGATGCAAGGGTATCCTTCAATTTTATAGAAATTGTTTGCGGGTGCCTCCTTGGAGGTCTGGCTTGAGGTTGGACATTTTTGTTTACATTTATTTTGCATTTGCCTGGGAATTTTTCTAATCCTGTGAAAACATTCTTGTTTGCCTGAATAAACTTGCTCTTCACACTCCCTGGACTATCCCCTGGACTTTTGATCCTTACAGTGGTTTCCTCTGTGCCAAGTAGGTGCACCCTTTTAATCAAGTTCAGCTGAATACATGCTTGCAAACCTAATATGGGGGTGCTGTCTGCATCTGCAATTCTGAAGTCCATATA